>JAGFVP010000460.1:0-15355 GCA_021031095.1 Bathelium albidoporum
AGCATCCATCGGTAGCAGCCATGTATATAAGCAGCTCATAGCCCATCTCTCACGAATTCAAGCTTCTTCTCTTCTCTCATCTCTGCCAGTACCATAATAATGCTTATATATTCAGAAAAAGGTCATGCATAAGAACCCTGCTTGGAGGAGGATGGAGATGGTGCTCACGGCAACCGCTCCAAAAAGAATTCTGTAGTTACTTTTAAGAAGAAGCACGGTATTAAATCATACCAAAATTGTGCCTACAGCCCTGATTTCAGTATTATTAAGACTGTCTGGTGGACTTAAAAACAGCGCGTATAAGTAAAACACTGTGGCTGCTTAGACCAAGAGCAGCTTGTGAGGGCCATTCACTTTGAATTGAGCCAAATCTCACAGGAAGAGATCAATAAGCAGGTGTTGACTATGCAGGATCGGATGCATGCTTCTCTGGACCGTCAGGGCCTCTCCACCGGATATACAGAGGATGAAAAGCTGCGCCGCAAATTAAATCGCTTCAATTCATGCTCCAAATTCGCTCAAGCAGCAGGCGAATCAGGGCTCCTGTTTGCTAGTAAATCGGGTGGTCTTCGGAGGTCCGCACTGTTGAGGTGTATGAGGAATCTCATTGATTGTGCGTATGTGTGTAGCTAGGTCTGAGGACTACGGACGAACTTAAAGTAAGTTCGGAGCACGCTAAGCATGTGATATCCACCCAAATGCTAGTGCCTAAAACACTCCCCTGTAGGAGCAATTGGTCCTAAAATATGTACATGATGACCTTGCTTGTCTATTTATCATCGTCCTCTGTGACTTCTGTAATTTCTTGCTCCTCTGAAGATGATAAAAAACCGGAGTTGATGAAGATACGGATGTTCGACAGTTTGAAGTTCGCAGTTCGGAGGCTTAAAGTTCGGAGTTTAATTTGGTGGTTTGCCAAGAATTTGAGGGAGCAGTTTTCGAAGTAGTGGAAGCAGAACGGCCTTCGTACAGAGATCAGCAAGGTTTTCGTCCGAAGGTATATGAATTATCGAAAAATCTCCATCGTGAATTCGTTCTCGGACGAAGTGGTAATGGATGGCGATGTGTTTCGATCGCGCATTGATTTGATGGTCGGATGCCAAATGAATGGCACTTTGGTTATCCGTAGCCAGTTCGCAGGTTGGATGGAGTCCTATTTCTTCCAGTGCGGATTTCACCTAGATCAGTTGGCTTGTGGTATATGAACAGCCCATGTATTCGGCTTCGCAAGTTGACTTCGCGACACATGATTGCCTTTTCGCAGACCAGCAGACTGTAGCACCTTTAATTTGGAAAATAAAGCTATTGAATGATTTTGCAGTGTCTGGATCGGAGCCCTAGGACGTATCAGAGTATATACGTATTTGGACTTTCTGGTTCGACAGACGTTTTTTTGGAAACATGAGTCGAACGTCCGAAGTTGGTTTTGGGTACCGGAAAGGTTGTTTTGTAACTCCAACACGTGATTCGTCTGGATTGCCATTAAACGTACTGAGTATTGACACCGGAAATGCGAGATCAGGTCGGGTTCCAATCACAAGATAGTTCAACGAACCTATCATCCGAAGGTAGGTACGGCATCGTTCCTCATTAGGAGAACCTTCGGAGCGAGTGGGAAAACATCCAGCATCCAACGGCGTAGCTCTGCTATTGCATTCCAATAGACCAAAACGTTCCAAAATTCGCTTTGTATAACCTAACTGACACAAGGAGATGTGATCATCATGGTTGTCGATTTCAATACTCAACAGGTATCGTGCCTCACCCAAATTCTTACAGCGAAATACTGTAGCCATCATCTTCTTGAATTTCTTAATGCGCGGGAGAGAACCAAGAATAAGAAGGTCGTCGACGTAAACAGCAAGAAATACGTCTCCCCTGAAGACACAGGGGTCAAATGCCATTTGTGTAAAACTGTTACGGAAGTAACAGATGGAGGTTCGGAAACAGCATTAGTGAGGTTCGGAAGTGGCTTGAGAGGTTCAGCAGCAGCATCCATCGGTAGCAGCCATGTATATAAGCAGCTCATAGCCCATCTCTCACGAATTCAAGCTTCTTCTCTCTTCTACATCTCGGTGTATACCATGATAGATCTGTATTTTCCTGGGCGAATTAAGTCGGCCCTTGCTTCAAGATCTCAACGAGACGGAGCTGGGGGGAATTAGAGAGATGTTAACTTCATGCAAGGGCTTGTTATGAGTTACTCGCGGAGGCGCGGTTAACTGTGAGCAGCCTGATCATGGACTGGCGACTGGCTTTATGCGTGCTCTGCGTAATGAGTATGTGGGACGCAAGCTTTTGACCTTGGATTTAGATCCAGCAATACCGGCATGGTCTCAGAACAAGGCACTGACGATAGCCAAGGTTCTAAAAGAAGCCTTTGCAAGTATAAATGATATGCCGGCGTACGACGAGCCTAGTGAATTTGAGTACGCTGAGAGAGATGGATCTATTTTGATTCCAAGATTAAGAAAACATCTTGAAAGGAACAGGCTAGTCCTGCCCGGACTAATAGACTATACGACGAAGTGGGTGATGCCAGACCAGCTTTTTCACCAGGCAGATTACCCTGTAAGTTTGCAGGTTGGTGTTCCAGGCTTGCTTGACACAGTCGTGTTCGACCACGATCCCCGAGCTAGTATCCGTGGCGATAGCATAGCTGAACATCTCGTTCAGGTGGAACCAAAGGCCTATGGTGTGAGTTTCCGCGATGTCATGGCAGTCTTGGCTCAGTTAGATGATCGCACAATGGGCCCAGAATGCGCAGGAATTATCACGCGGACAGGCGCTTTGGCTGAAACTTATGGTTTCAGTACCGGAGACCGTGTTGTCTGCTTACTCGAAGGTCCTTTTGCTAGCCGTGTATGCACGGAATGGACTAAAATCGCGAGACTGCCCCCGAATCTCACGTTTGAGGAGGCTGCCACTCTCCCTATTGTCTTCAGTACTGCCTTCATCAGTCTCTGTGACACAGCACGCCTTAAGCGCAGTCAATCGGTGCTCATACACGCAGCAGTTGGTGGTGTCGGGCAAGCCGCAATTATGATCGCGCAGCATATCGGCGCGAGTATCTTTGCAACTGTGAGCTCGCCGGAGAAAGCAGACCTGATTATACGTAAATATGGTATCCCGCGGGACCATATCTTCTCTAGCCGAGACACATCATTCGGGCGTGCTGTTCTTTCAGCCACAGCGCAAAGAGGTGTTGACGTTGTACTAAACTCACTGACTGGTCAGCTGTTACAGTTAAGTTTTGATGTCATTGCGCCATCCGGGCACTTTGTTGAGATCGGAGCCCGTGATATTGAGGGAAACAGCAGCTTAGAGATGCACCCATTTGCTCGCCAGGTATCATTCTCTTCCGTCAATCTCCTGGCCATGATGCGTCATCGGCCATACGACGTTCAACGTGCTCTTACCGAGGTGGTTCGTTTTGTAACAGAACAGAGTGCTACCCCTGTGCGACCAATCACCACCTACCCAATCGCTGATGCAAAACATGCTTTTCAAAGGCTAATGACGGGGAAAAGTACGGGCAAAATTGTATTGACGACTGGCGAAAAAGAGAGAGTTCCCATAGTTCCTCGCCGTCCGAATGTTAAATTGTCAAGGATACGCAAGCTGTTCATCACAGGAAACGTAAAGATTATACAGGTTGCGCAGCTCTGTGCCAAAACGAGGCATACGAACACGAATCAATAGTTGTTTACCCCTCAGCGAATATCACAGCCGAATTCAGAAGGATGAAATCAGGGCTAGGAACAGCTGTAATTTGTGTATATAAACAGCTCCGATTCCGTAGAGATTGAATCAACATGGTGCTCTAGAACTGTGATCCAAGCGATTTTTGACAACAATCATTTGAGCTATGAGTAGAGAGAGATATCTATATTAAATTGAAGGAGGGAATGGTCTTGGCAGGACAAATTAACCTCAGAACCAAGATGGGGGAGACCTGTACTTATAGCTGTACGCTGCATAGCTGCCACTGTGGCGGCCGGGACAGCCTATGATACAATCAATCAATTAATCAACCTTGGGATGATAAAAGCCCTGGAACGAGGTATGCCGGGACAAGAGAAGTCCTGGGACATGAAAAGTCCTGGCACGAGGAAAGTCCTGAAACGAGGATCTTTCAGGACAAAAGTGGTCCGGGGACAGGAAGGACTAGGACAGGAGTAGTCCTAAGACGAGATATGCTGGGACAAAAATCCTCCCAGGATAGATTGTACTAGGACCAAAAAAGTCTCAGGAAGGGATGTTCTGGGACTAAAAATGTCCTGGGACTAAAAATGTCCTAGGACAGTATCGGAATCATTGAATATCAACCCAGCTGCGTTTTTCAAGAACGGGGACTAGCCAGACTTACGAGTCGTCTACTCCTCGTCCGCTATACCCTACTCTTTTGAAATATCTTTCGCAACTCCTTCTACTTCTTTTCTACTAAACACACTTATTACACCAGCTTACAAACAAACAAATTAATGGGAGCATGGGGCTACAATCTGCCTCGTCGTCTCCAGGCTGCGGTGTACTCTTCGCTTTTGCCATCAAGGAAATCGACAAAAGTATTCGTCTGCTTTATTTGCCGCTCCGTCTCCATTTGCACCCAGTCATCCTCCCACAGATTTGTATTGCGCACTTTATACCGAAAGTAGATCCCAAGACGATTTGCGGGATCATTAGCATGCCTGAACGATGTTGAAGCACGAGAGTGCGTTTTTCCCGGTTCAAGTAAGTCGCAATGAACCCATACTTTGGCATTAAAATCGGCATTATGGGGTACTTTTAGATAGAAATTTCCCCTCAAACATACCATTCCGAACGCATAATTAGATCTCTTTGCACAAGAAAGCCAAGTTCCTTCCAAGAGCTTCTTTTGGCGATCAGCATTAGCACCAGCCTTCCTTCTTGTTTTTGTGCTGTTCACAGAGAAAGACGATTGCGAGAGTGTGTTCTCTGAGCTTGGTCTTTGTACATTCATGTTCGCTATTAGCTCTTTGCTAATTTGAGCTTTCCAAAGATCTCCCGTCTGCCCCGCACACATGAATGTATACGACTGAGCGAACACGACCTCATCTCCACATTTAATGACGACTTTGTCCGCGAGTAAATGGATCGTCGGACTTGAAGTGGAGTTCTGAATCTTTTTGCGACCATTAGGGCCAATGACTGATCTAAGTTGATGCCCAGTCCAAGAGACTTTGAGATAGAATAAGCCATTGGCATTGACCTGCATCACGTGGCCATCCCAAAGTTCTCGAGTTGGTCTTTGAGGATATCTCTTATCGGCCACTGTTTGGTTGACTCGACTTTTCATATAGTCAAGTTCGTGTGGGTATGGTCTCCGGGAGAGTTCAAAAGGGCCTTTTAGCAGGGACAAGGGAGTCTGCTGTACTTTTTTCAGATCCTGTCTATTATCTTGTGGTCTCGAATGCGTATGGCCGCAATGTTTATTGACCCATGGTACCGGCTGATCAATGGGCGCGCTATGTTGTATCCTGTCCAGGTTTTCTTGTATCCCGACTAGTGTATTGTATCGACCAATCCATTGCCTCTCCTGTAGCTGTTGAATGCAAGCCTCGACGACCGAACTGCTTTTTTTGAACAAGTCTGCCAAACCTGCTGCTCAAATAAATTCTGGCCCACTCTGTTAAATCCGGTGAGAGTTCAGTCAATCCTAAGTTCCTGCCCATTTCGATTTCAACCTTCTGAAGTCGAAATAGCTCCACTGTATGGAACTCTCTGAGATAACGAACACTACTCTGCAAGCTTTCCATCTGAACTGCCGTAGAATCATGACGCCGCCCTAAAAGCCAGAGAAGAAAGTTCACGCCTGCGTCTATCTGAACAGACGAAAATCGCTATGTTTGTACTCCTTCCATAGACGCCATGGACGGATGAGGAATGTATACGATAATGCGACTCAGATGGTGTTGGCGGAAGACCAAATCGACTTCCAAATGCATATGAGTCTCAGCGATGGGCAGTTCAAGGGATCGTCGATACATGCTCGAGGCTGCAATGAATTTGCGAACATGCTGTTTTGCGCAACTACCACCCACGAGCGCGAAGCGCGCAGGCAATGCGTCAAGCATCCAGGATGACAGCTCGTCGTGCAATCGCTTAACCTCTGTTGTCCATATCGACGACGAACAAATACCATTCTTGCTGAGTCTATGCTCGGCTCGCCAATGTATGTCGTATCCGAACATGAAATTTGGGGATAGACCTTTCGATTCCAACAGCTTGATCGCAAAAGAGGTTGGGTCTCAAAATGGACTAGGAGAGTCTTGCTCTAGATGCTCAATGCTTTTCCGCGTTTGCATCTGAAGGATGACGATGAACTCAGCATCAAAGTTGCCTGAAGGCTTCTCCAAACGTCCCAATTCCAAGCCAGTTCTCATCGTCTCCTCGATGTAAAAGTGTTTGATCCTGCTCTCGATTTGCTGGTGAAGCTCTTCATAGCTTTTGGAACTGGACTTCCTGGTACTAAAGAGAAACTGAACTAAATGTTCAAGTTCCTCGGAGGTCAATAGCTGACACCCGCGATCTGCAAAAACTTTAGCCATGTCTTGGCCCGAAATACCGGAGACTACGCGGTGATCAGCAAGATTCTTGTCAGTAGCAATGAAAGATTGAATTGAGTTGCGTGCTTCACGATGTTGGTGAAGAGCTTTCAGTATAGCCGCTGCCTCTGGCGTAAACATATTGTCGAAATCTTATGATGGTATGACAAAATCTGAGTTGCTCTGAATTCTCTGAGGCTATTTAGGTGGGCGTACAACTGTTTATATGGACGAGCAGGTGGTCCTTGCTCTCTGCAGCTGACCTACTGTGAAGTCCAAATGTGTCCATATCGCGCTCTCACTGCGATATTATATGACTAAGCTAGCCTATTTAGGAAGGTGCAGAGGCGTTATGGATTATCACAGAATGGTATTCCGTCATAGTAGGTGGAGTGCTGGATGTGTATTGTCAAAATGGCGCTCGAAAATTGGTAGTCAAATAGGCGCGAACTAATAACTAGAACTTGGTTACTTATATATTTGCTTTTTACTACTTTGAGCAATTATCTTATGCCCGCTTGGCTTAGGGGTACAGCGGTAAGGATTTTCACTTCTTATTGTCTATGTTAGACGCTAATCGGGAAATAGTGTCACTCGTAATGACAAGATCCTCGGTTCGATTCCGAGAGTGGGCATCTCTTTTTGGCTGGTCTAACAACTTTTTATATTTCGTGCGATGCCTTATCTTCAAGAGGAGCTAGCTTTAAATATTCAATAAAGAGCTTCTAGTAGTAATAAGGGTAGGTCGGGGTTGTCTTCAAATTGTAATGGCACATATAGTTATTCGTTGTGCGGCTGTCCTGTTCGAAGAACGCTCCTGCTTCACAGCACCGAGTACGGCTCAGTGCCGAATTAATAGCGGCGCTGCTTGCCATTTGCATATATTACCATCCATGCGTTGGCTTGCGCTGCATAAATGCGAACGGAATCCTCTGACACGTTGCATATCGTTCGTTCTTATACAATAGAGCATAAATGGGATCATAACTTCACAAGGTGTTGCCGCACGTACATTTTGGCTCGTGCATAAAGTGTCAGTTCAGCCCTTCAGCTCCAACTCAGCTTGCTCGCCATCCACCTATCTCAATTGCATTTCGATTAGGCGGACTAAAGCGGAGACTCTGAGAGATACTAAGAATAGGATGCCATATCCGCTACATGACTTTGACGATCTTTGGATCAACACACAATATCCGACAAAGCATTTCATTTCAATTCAATCTCAACGCCACAAGGAGAGCGTTTACAGGCGACGAAGCTGGTACACCCCCCTTCTTTTTCAACGCGCGTTTATCCTCTTGAAGGATGGAATAAATATATTCGGTAAAGAGGTCCGAAACACGCCATGTTCGGACCCGCCCCCGAAACAAAGGACACAGGCCCGCAAGGCCCCAATCATGCACATGCCCATACCCGGTACCATCACTCATAGACCGCCCCACCCAAAGATTGCCGTGGGAATTGTTACTACAGCCCTGACGCGCTGATTATCAAAAAGTTGGCTTGGGAAATCATTGGCGCAATATGGACGTCGGCCTATTGTATTGTTTCGAGTTTTTCATGCGTGTATCAAAAATTCTCAAGGTCCAAACTCGGGACGAGAAAAAAGCGGAACAACAGTCCTAATTGAGCGAGTACGGACGTCCGATCAGACGTATAGAGGTCATCATAAATCTTGAATTTTTCGACTGACTGATTCCAAATTTTCCACCTTGCGCCGCCTAAGATGCCTTTTCAACTCCGGAAATTTCCCAACGCCACGCTGTTCGCAACAAGTCAAAGCACACACAGCTGGTTTCGTCCGTCCATCTCCCCCATCATCACCACCGGCCCCCTTCCTTTCCCCATTCCCTCAACCTCATCTCTCCTCAGCATTCCCCCACACCCTCTCCATGAACTCCCGATCCCTCCACCTCCCCTTCGTACCCATCTTCTCACTCCTCCCATCCACCCCGACACTCGCCACCTGCCTTCCCCATACTCTCACCGTCTCCGGCACCCCTTCCCCCCTCCAGCCAACATACACCCTCAACGCATATTGACTTCTCAGCCAGGAGCAGTTCGAACCTACACATCACACCTATGTTTGATTGCTCAGCAGATGTTGCGTTCTGACAGAACACGAAGTTGGTTGGTGAAAGCTTGTAGATTGAGCTATGGAGGTTGAATCTCTATTAATGCCTATTCTGGTGGTACATTCCACAGCTGTGGACTGTAAACAGGAATGTAAACAGGTGAACAGGCGACGTGGCTTGTAACACCGTACACTGTGTGCTTTCTCACGTCCGCCAACGCCGAAGGAGGCCGCAGCGTACAGGGCTACGCCATCATGCTATTTGGCGGTACAATAGACTGGGGCTCGTCAAAACAAGCCACAGTAAGCTTATTAACCACAGAAGCAGAGCTACACACCCTCACGTACGGCTGTAGAGAAGCTATCTGGTGGGGCAACTTTTTCAAAGGAATTCGGATTTTGTACAGGTGAAGATCTTATGGTTAAGAATGATAATGCTCAGACAATCAAGATAGGAAGCCTTAAGAACCCACATATATCAACAAGGCTTCGCCATGTTGATATAGCTCAGCACTGGCTGAGAGAGAGGGGTTCAAAACAAAGTGCTCAAGGTCCAATGGACGCCAACTAATGTGATGATTGTTGATGAATTGACGAAGAGCTTGACCAAGCAGAAACACCTCCAATTCGTACGATTGCTCAATTTGATTGATATTAGGGACAGGATCTCAGATGGTCTCTCATCCTCCTGAGGGGGTGTGTCAAAGTTCTCCAAGGTGCTGCCTCAGCAGCCATACCACAGAACTGTGGAGATCCGAGTGATTTAGGCTGTTTAGCTGATACCTCACTCAGTTTCGAAAGGATGAGATCCATGACAGAATAACAGGGGCTGATTTGTGTATATGAGCAGCTCAATTCCCATGGAGATTGAATCAACACGGTTCTGCCGAACTGTGATAATGAACACGATGTCTGTCACGGAAGCAGCAGATAGAAGTTCGGAAGTGGCTTCAGAAGGTTCGGAAGCAGCGCTCATTAGCAGCAGCCATGTATATAAGCAGCACCATAGCCCACTTCTCACGAATTCAAGCTTCTCATTCTCTCTTGTTCTGGCTATTACCATACCATCAAGCTTGGTTCATAGGTCCGTAGTATTGCTGAATCTGTCACTAGAGTAGGAGGCTCGTCTCCGAGGCTTCGACTCTTAGCGTGTGTATCATTCGGACAGTAGGCTAAATAATAAGACAACTTTCCACTCTCACACATATACCGAACCTTTCTGCAACACTTTTTGTCCAACGTCTAATAGAAAAAAATACACAGAACCTGAATTAAAAAGACCTTTGATGTCTTTATAAGATTCTTCTTTTGAAAATAACAAAACCTACATGAATACTCAGTCAGAATAATTGATGGATGATAACTTGTTCCCCCGTGAAAGCCATACTTATACCAGAGCCGCTTGATCCAGTTATGAAGCGACTTGCTCTTCTTTCTGTAGACCCTCTGGGTCAACTGCTTTACATCATAGTCCTCCTTCATGCGGTTGTAGAAGTCTGCCCTCTTATCTGATGGATTTGGGGAAGCCGTCTGTTGTTTGGTTACGGAAGGGACGGCATCTGTCAGGATACTTGTAAGGTAATAGATTACACCGTCTAAGTATAACAGTAAAGTAAGAATACCAAAGGGCGTCGCGCTTTTTGAGCGCACGCGACACGCTCAACTAAGTTGGAACCTGTTGCGATGCCTGTTAAGATTCCACAGATCACAGTTCGGAAGCACCTGTTGTTGATTCAATCTCTATGAGAATTGAGCTGCTTTATATACACAAATCAATCCTCATTCCTCTGTCAGGCTCTCATTCTTCTGGAATGCCCTAGCTGCTGTAAGGGCGCCTTGCGTAACCTTGACACACCCCCTTAGGAGGATGAGAGACTGTCTGTGATCCTATTTGTGATATCAACCAAATTAAGCAATTATACGAATTGGAGGTGTTTCTGCCTGGTTAAGCTCTTCGTCAGTCCGTCAGCAATCATCTTATTTGTGGGCGTCTATTTGACTTTCAGCACTTTATTCTGGACCACCTCTCTCAGCCAGTGCTGAGCTATATTAATATGGCGAAGCCTTATTGATATCTGTGGGTCCTTAAGGCTTACTACTCTGATTGTCTGAGTATTATCATTCTTAACCATTAAATCTTCACCTGTACGGAATTTAATTCCTTTAAAGAAGTTGCTTCACTAAATAGCTTTTTTACAGTTATATGTGAGGGCGTGAAGCTCTGTTTCTGTGGTTGATAAGCTTACTGTGAACTGTTTTAACGATCCTCAGTCTATTATACCGCTAAATAGTATAATAGTATAATCTTATACAGAGGTCCATTTCAAAAGTTTTGTCTTACGCTAATGGCGCCAAGACGACTAGCTTCGCGCTAATTTACTAGTAAGTTTGTCAATCCCTGTTGATTACCTTATGATATACTGATTGCTGCTGTTGTAGGTGTTGTTACTGCTGCTGTTGAGGCTGTTATTGAGGCTGTTGCTAAGGCTGTTACTAAGGCTGTTGTCGAGGCTATTGCAAAGGCTGTAGTTACTACAGCTGCTGTTACTAGGGCTGTTACTGCTGCTGTCGCTGCTTTAACGATGAGGTAATTCTATTTCATTATCACTGTCAGAAAACCAGTCCTCTTCCTCCAGGTCCTCATCCTGCTCGATCTCACACTGCTGCTGCTGCTGCTGCTGCTGTAGTCGCTGTTGTTACTCCTGCTGCTCCAAAACTCGTCCCCAACCTCGCCTTTTTGAAACACCTTTAATATATTCATTTCCACCTTCCAATTCGATAATTCGCTCAATATGGACAGGAATACGTTCAATCCATCGTTGAATCTCAGACTGAGGTAGGTCTTTTCAAGCCTTACTCCATACTTAACGTGCCAGCTTCTTATTCTTTAGAGGGCCCTTCTTAGTGGTAGTTCTTTTCATCCATAGCCAAACAGGTTTAATAGCGTTAAGATCAGGCGAATTAGCCACCTATTTCAGCATTTTTATATCCATAACACGCAGTAGCTCTGTGGTATAAGTACTGGTATAAGACGGAGCAAGATCCTGTTGTATTATAGTGTCTGGATGATCCTTCTCACACTCCTGAGTGAATAGAATTAATTTTGGAAGTAAGATATGGTGTTTATAGCGCCACTAATCTATACCACCTTTTTTGCCATCTCGTGTGATTTTACTTATCTTCTTAGTAAACTTTCACACAGGCTGTTTACCAGGTTTTTTCCTTAATTCTAGCCGTCTTATGCCTGTCTCCAGCTCCCATTTCTCCTTCACTATCGGCTTAATAGTGACATTAAGGGCAGCAATCTTAATATCAGCCTTCTTCTTCTTTTTTACTGTCTTTTTCGTCCAGATATGATAAGGACCTTTTTTATCATATGTAAAAGATCCCTAAAACATAAATTCTTAATATTTTTTTTATCACTCACGAATACAAGACTTAAGAACCTGTTTATCTTTTATACGTTATATTTTATAACTTTTAAAACAGTAAAAAAGAATTACTGATATCTCATCTATGAAAATCACCTTCTTTTAATCATTTAAGGTCCAGGTCTTATGTTCCAGACACTATTCCAGTCTTACTGCCCTTATCTGTTTTGTTAATCCAGGTTTCTGAGTCGGTTTCATCTTCCTAAATCCTGTCTTACGTAAGATACGCCAGATAGTGATATCTAAAATAGGATTACCCTCACTGCTAAGCTCAGAAGCTATCTCAGTATATATCTTCTCACGGCCGTATCAATCGCGGCGCGCCTTATTGGTGATCTTTTTAATAACCTCAGAAGTATCCTTATAAGGCCTGCCACTCCTAGGTTAATCCTCCACATATTTTGGATCAATCTGTAAAGGACGAGCAACAGGATTAAAGCCTCGTGCGTAGGTATAAGCGAATATTCAATTAACAGAGCGTATTAGGACCTCTGTTATATATACAACATCTTTTATAAAAAGGCCTATTGATTTAAGCGTAAGAATAATACACCTTGTCTCAGTGCTGTACGTATTAAGATAAAAAAAGTGAAAAAATGAGATAAAAAAGTTTTCTTTAGAGGTGCGGCGAAAATCCGACAAATTTAGCGCTGGATAGCGCGAAGCTAGTCGTCTTG
This sequence comes from Bathelium albidoporum, assembly GCA_021031095.1. Lineage (NCBI taxonomy): Eukaryota > Fungi > Ascomycota > Dothideomycetes > Trypetheliales > Trypetheliaceae > Bathelium > Bathelium albidoporum. The sequence goes on from JAGFVP010000460.1 coordinate 12,752, forward strand.
GCGCCATTAGCGTAAGACAAAACTTTTGAAATGGACCTCTGTATACTACGGCGTCCCTTAGTGTTGGTAAATAAGGCATCTGCTGAGTAGTTAAACACAGGTGTGATGTGGAGGTTTAAACTGCTTCTGGCTGAGTATTTAATAGCGTAAAACCTCGTGTTATTAAGGTAGCTGATCAGGTGGTTGACAGCCTTTAGGTGCTTCTTGGTAGGGTTTAATACGTACAAAGCTAGCTTGTTTAAGGCCCTAATAATATCAGGTCTGGTACAGTAAGCATTATAGTTTGTTGAACTAATTTATTGCTTAAATGTGTTGATCTCCTGAGGGCTGGCTTTCATATGTAAATCTTAAGGTATCAGTTTAAAGGATGTCCAAAATGTGTGTGTTTTAGGTAAGTCCTTAAGATTAAACTTATGTACGACCTTCTTAATATACGAATCTTGGTAGAGCTATAGTTTTTATATCTCACGGTCTCTGAGGATTCTTATACCTAAAAACCAGGTGGTTTGGTTTATATCTGTGCAGTTAAATCGTTTCTTGATATTATTAAGTACTTTTTTAGCTCTCTGCTTAATTCTCTTTAGGAAGACTGTGATAATATCATCCATATAAAAGATAACAATTAAGCCTTTGTGATCTGTGTAAAGATAAGGCTGTTCTGGCACCTGTTACAGGCTGATCTTTATAAGAGCGGTGGATAAGGTCTTCCACCAGAGCTTTCTTAAGGGTCTAAAATTATATAGCGTATAGGTGAGCCGTAAGCAGTACTCCTGAGCCTTTATGTGAACTTTTAGCTGCTAAAGGTTGATTCCTTTTGCCATCTGTACGTTAATTAGTTCTGGCAGCTTACTGTTTAGGTAAGCGTTCTTGATATCCAGCTGCCTAGTCTTTAGGTCCATCTCTGCTGTGAATGTTATAAACGCTTGGAAGACCTTAATAATAAGTGTCATAAATCTGTTATCCTTATCATTTTTTACTATCTAAAGATCACCTTATGTATATAAATAAGTTTTATACTTCTTAAGGTAGCTATTACTGTTAAATTTGTATGTTCATACCCATCTTAAAGGTAACGTGTTGCGATTCTTGTACAGGTACAAGTAAATGATCGAATTGGGTTTGGTCTGTTGACTATGGCAAGGGGCGAAGTTGTCCTACAGACAACTTCTACAACAGGAGGATCTTTGGGTAATAAATGCTTGATAAGAAGCACGCAGTACAGGGTCTGTAATAAGGACAGATTATACTGACTATTCTGCAGTAGGTTTAATAATCCAATTTAATTGCTACTTACTGTAGGCTGTAGATGTAAAACTGATATAAAGATAAGATTAAACACATCGAGTCTAAGTTAAATAGACACTGTTAGTTTTTATATACTTATTAGTGTTTAATGTGGTTTTCTGTTAAGCGTGCTGCTCACCGTGAATTCCCACTAAACACGCCTGTTTAGTGCATATTCCCACTAAACACGCTGCTCAGTGTATACTCCCACTGAGCACGTTACTTAATATATATTCCCACTAAACACGTCACGTGACTTTTTTTATCTTACGGTACTTCTTCAGTGTTTAACACACTTCTTCCTGTTTTATTTTTTTATAATAATCACGGTCACTCAGTTTACCCTGTGATTATTATACTACCCCTCTTTTTCTGTTAAAAAAATATTATTCCGGTCTTATTATTAAAACCTTCTGTAACCTTATTCACACTGTTATAACTCCTTAAAGTCTTCCTCCTGTTTACTTATTGTTTATTTTCTGTTATTACTGATTTATTTACAGTATTATTAACTGTTCCCTTGTTATATGTGCTTACTGTTTTTATCTCCGTCACAGGACTAACTGTTATATTAACTTATAAGGTTCTAAGAAGTGTATTTAATATTAAAAGACAGGTTTCTTCTGTAATTTAAGTGTGTCCGAGAAATCACTCATAAAAATTAATAATAAAATATCCTGATTATAGGCTGAAATAAATAAGGTGTTAATAAAATAACAACAGTTTACTAAATAAATTAAACTGTTTAAAATACGGTAATAACAGCTAATAATATAAAAGTTAAAGAATATTAAAGAGTTGGAATTAAATAAAAAAGATCTTATCAGTGTTAATAATAACCTAATTAAGTGGGATATCTGTTTAAAATTATTCCGGATTTCTAATCTAAATTTAAAAGTGTTTAATACCTTTATTTTTTTTTTTAAGTCTGACGATCTTTTAGTTGTTTTTTAATATTTATAACTTTCTGTGTGACGTAATATTATTATAATCCTTTCTAACACTCTTACAGGTTATTAATAAGTTCCTAAGTGTTTTTACTGTGTGGGTATCTTTTTTATTTTATGAGGTATTTCTGACTATTATAATCTAGTATTTTTTTAACTTTAAAAATATTTTTTTCTTCTAATTTATATATAAAAGATTCCTGTATAAGTGTGTTTAGGTTAGCCGGTTTAATAATAATATATAAAATACTAAGTGTATTTTAGTGTCTTTAAGTAGTTTTAGTTTATAGTTTATTAAGCTAATAATTTTTTTTATCTTAAATAATCTAATTTTAACTGTATTTAATTTCTTATTTTTCTGTAGGTTTTATAT
>JAGFVP010000461.1:0-15295 GCA_021031095.1 Bathelium albidoporum
CCCCTCCTCCTCCTCCTCCTCCTCCTCTAACAGCTTCTTCCGCAGCGCCTCCGTCCGCGCGTCAATCTCGTCCTCCTCCACCCCCTCGTCCTCCAGCCGGTCGCGCAGCTCGAACACGCGCACCTCGATCGCCCGCCGCCGCTCGTGCTCCAGGATCGCGGCGTCCGGCTGGCGCGGCTTGTGCTTCTTCAGCGTGTCCCAGTCGCGCGGGTACGGCGCGGTGGTGTCGCGTGGCTTGAGGTGGGCGTGGTTTTTCTGCACGTAGCCCGAGGTGCCGCTGCCGCGGGGGGTGGAGAGGCCGACGTTGGAGGACATTGGTTTTGGCTTTGCGGTGCTGGGCGGTTTGTGAGAACTTGAGTGATAGGGTTTCGTGAAGCAGTAGGAGACGGGGGAGAGGTAGGTAAGGTAAGGCAGTCAGGTAGAGTGGTTTATTGAGTGGAGGAGTGGCGTGGTGGGGTGAGGTCCGATGCGTCATTGCACCTTGGAATTTCCAATCCTTTACTTTTGTATATTATTGTTGTTCTTCTTCTTCAATTATTACTGCAAATATGCCAGCGCTGGGTGATCAGAGCCCCGAGTCTCGATCGCAATCGCCTCTCAGAAGGCTGCCTTTCCCGCCCGTTACTAAATCCCACATCTTGCACTGCTCGTACCATGATTGGCATCCAAGGTTGGAGCTCTCGCCTCTTGTAGTGTCTGTTTGACGGGGCTAATCTTCAATTCAGATACCGTGCAATAACACCTAAAGCCCGTCTCGTCCCCCTGTCGCAGCCGTTTCTCTCTTACCTTCGAGCTGATGGCATAGTCCTGCCACCAGATGAGTCTGAGCCACAAGCAAACTGGTCGGACTCCGACTCTGGAGTTTTCTCATCCACAGAGAACCCTTCGGACTCGGAGGACGAGTACAACGATCCGTCTCAAGAATGGAATGACGTCCAGCAGGCGGTCAAATCTGCCATCGCTGAGTTGGGAGGCAAGGTTGCGCCGAAGCTGAATTGGTCTGCACCAAAAGATGCAACATGGATATCAGCAACAAACAGTATGGAGTGTCGGAACCCGAACGATATCTACCTACTCCTTAAATCTTCGGATTTCATAACGCATGACCTGGAGCACGCATTTGACGACTGCGATGACGATTTGGATGGAAAATCGTTCGACGAAGTAGCTCAATACCATCTTGTCCTTCGCAAATGGATCTTACTCAATCCATCTGTCGAGTTTCGCTGCTTCGTACGAAATCGAAAGTTATTGGGCATCTGCCAGCGAGACCTCAATCACTTCGATTTTCTGTTCAATATGCAACACAAACTTCGGGACAAGATTCAATCGCTTTTCGATGAGAAACTACGCGAGTCTTTTCCGGATCCTAACTTCGTATTCGACGTCTATATACCACCGCCTCATGAACGGGTGTGGCTGGTTGATGTGAACCCGTGGGCCCCAAGGACAGATCCATTGCTCTTTAGCTGGTTGGAGCTGCTTACGATGCCGGAGCCTCCTACGCCGCCAACCGCAGAAAGTTTTTCTTTACCCATCAAGACAAGTGGTCAAGGCGCCGTCGCTTCAAGCTCGCCGCAAGGCACACCTACCGCTCTAGAAGTATCCTCAGGTTCGAGCGACGATTCTGATGATCTTACGGACAATGATGAGGACCTTACGTTCCCTGAGTTTCGACTGATCCGACATGACGATCCAGAGGCATACAATTTCAACACAACCCAATACAGTGCTCACAAATTACCAAAAGACGTCGTCGATGCTAGCAAAGAGGGTCATGGTGGTCTCAGAGAATTTGCGGAACAGTGGAAAGATATCTGGGCTAAGAGGGACAATGCAGATAAAGAAGATGGCACCGATTGAGTTGCAAGGTGTAGAAAATGCTTGTTGAAAGCACTTCCATACCTTGAAGCTATTTTCGAGTTACGATATGGTCTCGGAAAAATCAAGAAAGAGAGTTTCGCTCAAAACAAGCGTCAAGACGAAATTCGCGACCTCAAACTCCAGCGTAACTCCAACGAATTCCACACGTTATGGATTCCCCACACATTTCCAAACTTTTCCGGTATAGTCAGATTTGTCGATGATGCAGTTGCAACTGAAACTTCTCGTTCTATCGTCTGCAGTGGTTGCTTTCCTTTACTCACGCTGCAGATCATTCAGAACTGCCGTCTAAGGTTGCCCACGAGCTATTATTGCTCCCGCTCTGGCTCGGCTCTGATGATTTGAACGAAAAACGGGAATTCCGCTGACGGCTGGGCGATTTCATGTGCTTCATTGCATTTTCAAATGCATGATTTTCCGGACCATTATTTCCTCTCTGCTTTTCGAGCTCCCTGTACTGCGACTCCTGCGACTTCTGCCACCTTCTGGCTCGGTTGTCGAACAGTCTCTCTGCCTGCCGCACATCATCCATCGGCAGGTTTTGGAATGGACGAGTGCTGGGCCCGCTTCGCACCCAACTCTCACTCCGCTCTTTCCCGTCCTTGGGTGAGCACGCGCGGCAAGGATCCTCCATTTGCTGGCTTGTAGGCCAAACTTGCGGACATCGGACCGAGCCCGAGCTGATGTCCCGGGCCGAGATAAATCTTGGCATCGTCTTTGAATCGAGCGGCTGATACTTCTGGTTCCTGGCTGAAAATCCGGGAGGGTGCTTGATAGCTGTGGTCGCATTGTCTAGACAAGGCATGCGATGCTGCTCTGAACGGGAGTTGCAATCCGATAATTTGGCGCTGGGGCTGATCTGAGCTACCCGAGCAACATCATGAATGGGTAGGGTTGTCGAAGCTGAAGCTTTGGCTGCCAGCTGGGGCTTTTCGCTCTCCCGTGGCTCTTTTTCCTTCTTCAGGGCAGCGTTTTCCGACTCCCATTGCATACTGCTTAAACGTTTCGCTGCTTCCCTTAGGCACACACTGAGAGATCCGTTCTCTGCACAAGGCGACGCCGGAGCCGAATTAGGAATGCTCAACGGCGGAGTCGAAAAGAATCCTGGCTGCGCAGATTCTCTTGCTTGACGTTCCTTATGGCCCGCAGTTATCTTCTGATCCATACTCTCGAGCTTTTTTCGAGCATTGCGCCTCACCCTTTCAACATCCGATACTGAGTTCGCAAAATTGGCGTGAATTCGCGTACTTGACGAACATGGTGAAGCTTTCAGCTGTCCTGCCTCCGGCATCCTCCCAACCTCGGCTGGAAAGAATGGTTTCAGTGGGAAAGTCGATTCTCTGAGGTCCAAGGGCTTCGTCCGCTGGTTTCCGGCCACTTCTACATTCGGAGATGGTCGCGAGGCATTGATCCTTCTCGGCGCGGATGAACCATAAGAGGGAGGAGCTAAGCCTCGCTCTTTAGGAAAGGAGGTTATTAAGTCAGCCACGGAGCATCTCATCAATGTCGTTGACTCAGACCCTCTGCTCTGCTTATTAGGGGCGAACATGAGAAATATTATAGGACACGGGACAGGGAGTTCCCCAGTATCTTAAGGAAGAGATGACATTAAGCGATTTTTGAACAGATCAGCGTGAAAATTCTCGTTCCTTGATCTCTGTTTGGGGACTTCCTGGCCGACATATCTCTGACGTGCTTTACTTTTGGCAAGGCGAAAGGTTTACTCACCATATTCTCGACATTCCTCCATCCGCCCCGCCATCTTTCTACATACCAAATCCCTGAGCAGTTCAATTGCACTATCGACTTCTGTGGCAGGTGGACCCTCCATCAGCACCCGCGGCATCTGACACCCAAATTGAGTTTCCACGACGGCAGCAACGAAAATGTCTTCTTCGGTTTCGTAGCATACAACATGTTGGCTGCAGTCGAGCGCTGCGTGGCCGCTGTGATGATGGAAGAGCACGGCAATGCTGTCTGGTACGAGGTTAGCATACTTGTTCGGTCAAAATGAGATAAGATAGGATAACGAGCATGAGCTTGTAGAGGAGATTCAGATACCTAGAATGATTTGACGATGTTCAGTTACTTTTGATGAAGATGCCATATTTGCGTGCTGGTGGTTTTGCAACTGGACAAATAGGGAATTCTTCAGAGACTCGGTAGAGACAAAGTGGAAGCACAAAGTGATCTAGGTGAAGGGGCAGCGTTCAAGATAAATAAATTAGCTAGCACGTGCCAAACGCAACGGCCAAGCAGGACCTTTCAGGTCTTGTTCTATGGTTGACTGTGGAGCACTCCACATTGTGGCTGTGAAGCGGAGACAGACGTGTCATCACATGAGACATCATGTAGATGATTTGACCTTCTGTGTATGGATGAGTAATGAAAATCAGACCTTTCTTGGGTCCTCAGCTGCCTGGCTGAGAATATCCATGGAGAACCTTTGGAACGCATCGTGCCTGATGGCGGACTAAGAAATAAGTTTCAGCGGGTTTTCCCCATGGAATCAGAGTAACGAATTAATCTTCCGAGTCTGCTGAGGGGCTCGCCAACCGACATTTCTTGTGTCTATGGCTGATGGGACTATCACATTATAAGACCTTAGGTTGAGCTTACAGACACTGTTTGCTTCTGAAATAATTTATCTGAGATCTTGAAGTCACGAAAAGGAAAGGGATTAAGGGCAAATTATGCAGAAGCAGAGAGTTTGAGGTACCATAGAGAAAGATCGCAAACCGTGGCATCGCTCTGCCTTGGCTGGTATTACCAGCATATCAGAGCGCAATGGTCGTCAGCCCTTCCCGAATATTTTTATCTTCGCATATCAGCCCCTTAAACTAGAGCAGTGGAGCCAGCAGCACGAAAAATAATGCATCAGATGAGAATCTACAGAATCCTATCACTCCCCCCTTGCTTTTGTTCATTCCACTTCATGATTCCATTAAATACCACGCCCTGTATGTGGAAGATGGAATCGCCAGGACGAACACATTGCCAAGTCAAACGAATACTTGGCCGAGGGAGAATTCAGCTTGCTCGAACTTTTCGTCACCCTTTTCGAGCATGTCGATAAGCTTTTCTAGATCAGCTCTGCGGGAGGAGATTTCGATGGGTTCTGCAGTGATGTCTGAAATCTCACTGTCCGAGAGTTTCTCGGCGGAGAGCGACGTCTTGATGATTGAGGTGAGGGGTTTGACCAGTCGGCGTTCAATCACTTGACGAGTGACAACATCGATAAAGTACTTCAACTGCTCCTGACTCATGTTTTAGTGCGATACTACAAGGATCTTCCCAACCTCAGTTCATACCTTGTAAAATGCTATTTGACTGTCGAGGGCCTCGCTTGCAGAGAAACGATCCATATCCGCCGCTTCTCTGGCAGCATCTCGGAGCTTCTCAGGATCAACGTAGTGTCTCGACCAGATTTGAGGATCAACTGAAGAGCAATCCGGTCCCTCAAGATTAATGAATGAGGTGTTTGCTCTGGCCATCTGCTTCAGAATGCCTCCATATCTCCTGTGCCGTTGACGCTGTACAGTCAGGATGTATGAACGACTGAAGGTCATCGGCTGTCCGTTCTTGTCCTCAAGAATGCTTGCAAGCTCTTTTTGCGCCATTTTGACCTGCTCCGCGAGGGTCCCCCGGATGCGAGTTTTGTAGAGTCGTTCAGATATGTCTTCTCTCGTGCAATGCTTCAAAGCGAGTCGAAGGACGGTTTGGCACGCTTTAGCAACGGCATCGACATGTGTAGAGGCGATAAATTCCCAGTGCTCGGACTGCTCCATGAACAATGTGCGGATGAGCTCGGGATTGTAGCTGCCTGGCAGCTCGCGGCCTTTGCATCTCTGCAAGACCTTCAAAACCCATTTTTCCGCCTGCGGGCGGTTCAGACATTTGGGCTTCAGCCTTCTGGCCAACTGCTCGTAGTCGGCGACATCACTCCAAGTTCCCTCGGGATCGTCTTCCAGAATATCTTCAATCCCGCCGAAAGCTAGGTTCAAAAACTCGGTCAGACGCGGATCAAGTGCCTTTGTTGTGTCCGGGTGGACAGAATCACCGCGACCTATTTTATATTTATGTCCGTGGAGATACATGTGCTTGGCGAACTTGGAGTTGAGGCACTGAATTGCCGCCCGAAGCCTTACGACGTTTGGGGACATATCAATATCCACATTTTGGTCGACAGTTTCGAAGAAAGGAGATTCGTAATCCCCCTTTATGGCAGCATTAATAACGTCAAGGAGGCTCCAGGATAGATTATACATCAGTTCTCTTCTCATAGAGACGGTCAGTAAGGGGTCTCCCAGGTCCGAAAGCATCTGTCTTGTTTGTGCCAGTTTTTGACTCAGCTCAGATCGGAGAATCGGAAGTTCATGGCGTAGATGCCCTTCAAGAAGTTTGGAAAGCTTCATTCTTAGAGACTCAACTCCAAGTGTGCTTGATTCGCGTGTCGCCCAGATGCCGTCGCTGAAGAAGTTTCTCTCAGAGTTAAGCCGGTCTTCCGCTGTAGAAGCTGATTCAAGATTCCTCAGCCAGTGCCATCCGTGTCCGAGATGAACTTCACTGTTCTCTGACAAGTTGACAAAGTCCACTTCCGCCTGCGAATCGGGAAGCAGATAATCTGGCTTGGTGATGATTCCCAGCGTCCGTGACGTTGCATCATATTTTTTGCATAGATCGATGATGATTTGGTTTTGATAGTCATTCTTTGCGGAGATAATCGCAAGAACTATAGTCCTTCTATTCTTCAAATATTCCTCGGTCAAGGCTCGTGTAGCCTTAACGTCTTCGTCCGTCTGGGAACTCCTAGTAGCGTGTATCAAGCCGGGAAGATCGACCAAAGTCCTAGCGTAGTCAGCATGCCAGATTGCCCGAGGGCCTTCTGAACTGCCTTTATCACTTACAGAATCGGGATCTCGGGACCGTTGATTTGGACTCTCAGCACGTCACGGGAAAACGCTCTGGCACCGCGCCTGCCATTTTCGTCATTGAGACCCATGCATTGCATAGCCTTTTCGACGAGTTCAGGGAAGGCGGCCATATCTGAAATCGTCTCGTCGAAATTCCGCAGCACTTGCAACTCGCGGTATGGCCTGCGTGACTCTGTAAAAGGTATGATTTTGGCGGTGATGGAAAAGGATTCGGCTTGTCTCATGACGACTTCGGTGGCACATCGAGTGCACATACCTTCCCTTCTTGGATAGTTGACGCCAGAAATGGCTTCCAGGACAGAGGACTTACCAGCGCTCTGGTCGCCAGTCACCACAATCTGCGGAAACTCCAGGACGCTGGCAAGTCCAATTTCATGCAGCTCGAGTGTCACATCTAGCACTGCACGTTGGTTGTCACTCCGAAAGGTGGAGAGCGTGTCCATCTCTGTGATTTAGTGCTCCAAGACGGAGATCTGAGAATGCCCGCTGTTGTATGATCAGCTTTGTGAAGGGCCACTTGATCGATAGTTAGAGCGACTAAGAAGGAAAATTTTAAGCACGTGAGGATTTCAAATAACAATGAGCAAAGGAGAGTGGATTCCTGAGACCTCATTGCGCATTGATATCAGCAAGAAAAATGAAAAGCACTGACCTCTTCCTGATAGAGGGTTTGAATTGTGGGAATAGCTATGGGGCTGAAAAGGCCGTGAAACTTTGACGATCGGGGTGGCCTGGTGCTTGTATAGGAATGAGCTTTTGTCTCCAGGGAGTAATTCTAGTGTTGCTGTTCTTGAGTTGGAAGACTGTAGCAGATTTGGGATGCAGCTTCTTGTGGAGCAATGAGACTAGCACTGTTTTATTGTTGGTCTAGGGTCTCGAATGGACGGTCCGAAGAAGCAGGATTGAAAGGGAGAAGCTTCGTTCGTAGATGCTAAGACTTCAAGAGCAAGGACGAAAATATGTTGTTGATACGAGGATTGAGGAAGCGAGGAAAGAATCAGTATCTCCCAGAGACAAAGCTTCGTCAGGTGGATCGTGGAGCTCCACTTTTGGCGCAGATACCAGCCATGCCCAAGGGCCAAGGCTTTTCAGGCAGGGCAGCTGATGCGTCCCATTTTTCTATCTGTCTCACCTGACCTACAAATCCGGTGGATCTCCTGTATGCTTAACCTGTCAACTCCAACCAAACACCTCCGCCACGCTCAAAACGCTCCACCTCACCCCACCTATGCCTACCCAAGCGACCACCACATCAACCACCAACAGGACCATTGCTCCCAACATAAACCGCGGATTGAAGATTCGATACAGCATCAGGTGCCTCCGCAGATGCGCCGCCCACATCGTTGTCGCCAAATTCACTGCCGCGTAGTAGAGCAAATGCGTAGCCGCCGCCCCGGCCACATCCCCCAAGTAACCCAAATTTCCCTCACTCTCGCCACTTCCACCTTCTTTCCCGCCCCTCCGCTTCGGCGGCTGCTTCCACAGACTCAGCGCCGGCACCGCGACGGCACACAGCACCTGCGCCCCGAACGTGTTCAGCAGCACCATCGCTGGCCCGCCGGGGTACGTGACGGTCTTGAAGGGGATGAACGCGCTCTCCCACTGGATGCTCGACAGCGTGGCCTGGTGGCCCGTCTTGAAGAAGTGGAAGGAGCCCAGCAGGGCGAGGACGATGGGGCCGAGCGGCGAGGCGGAGAGCGAGGGGTTGGCGACGAGGATCTCGAGCAGGGAGAGGATCTGGGCGAAGCAGATTGCGAGGGCGCCGGTGCCGGTGGGTTTCGCGGCGAGGGTGACGGCAAGAGACCACAGGAGCGGGAGGAGCAGGTAGCGGGTGCCGTGGACGTTGGCGTAGCCGTGGACAGTGATGGTGGAGGTTGGGGTTGAGGCGAGGACGTTTGGAGATGAAGAGGTGGTGGTAGATGAAGAGGCGGCGTCGTCGGACGATCGGGGTACGTTAGAGATGGCGAGCATAGGTTTTGCGTAGTAATATACCGTGTAGCCACCGATGAATGCGAAGGCGAGGATGAGTTGCGCGATTCGCATGCGGCCACTTTTAAGAAAGGATGACTCGTACAAACCCTTCAGAAGCGGGTTTTCGATGTTAGCAAGCCAGTCTCCGTCGTCAGCGGCATCCATCGTCCAGAAGACAGCAACAAAGAAAAGACCCATCCTATATGCGAATCCTATTGACAATGGCGCCGCACTGTGGTAGGATTCAGTACTTTTGTAATATGCTTTTAAAACATCGGGAAGAATAACTGCCACGAGGAATGGTATCAAAAGCTGCCATGGGGCAGAAGTTGATGAAGTAGCAGAGGCGTAATATGTGGATTTACAGAATGGCATCTGCTCTTCACGACAGAGCCTAGACAGGGAAGCCACACGTGATAGCAGAACAAATATGATCGAATGGTAACATCCAAGCCATCTCACGGTTGGATTTGTTTGCCGTAAGGATGAGACAAGAGCCGAGATACCAAATGTTGAGAGGAAGAATAGAAGAATTTCATCTTCCCAAATTGTATACGAATTTGAAGCAAATCCAATGCAAGGTAATATGGTGAAGGTGACGGACAGCAAGCCCCAGAAGCTGGTCGGCAGTAGAGAGACGAGAACTGCGCGAGCAGACCACAACGCAGAGGCAATCCCAAGCACACTGCCTATGGCTGCGCCAAAAGCCGAAAAATTTGCCGACCGGGTTGAATCAGCAAAGTAAATTGAGCAAGCTCCAGTCGCTAACCCTGTTATCATTCCCAGGAAGCCTCGTGTAAGGAGCACAGCCGTCAAGTCAGCCTTGTTCCCGCGCATACTACGTGCATAGACAAGAAGCAATGCAAATGAGCACACAAGCACGCTGATTCCGAGGCCCATATTCAGAAGATCGAACTGGGCCCATAGACCGCGGCAGACTCTAAGGTTTTGGCGTTGGTAGCTCGAAAAGGAATCAAACACATTCCGCCATTGCTCAGTGTTGACGTTCTTCGGTCCCGTGAGGGTTTGAAAGACCTCATTGGCCGTAGACCAGAGAGCGAGGGTCGGAGTCTGAGTAGCTGCATCAAGCTTTCGAACACGGGCATATTCGCGTTGATATCGGTGTATCTGGGCGCCCGTCAGCCTGCTCACTAGGGCCAGATTCTCAAAATCTTGATTAGCAGGTCCAATGAAAGCTTCTTCGATAGGGGCGCCTAAATTGTTGAACGGTACGGGCATGCCCAGTAGCAAAGAGAGTGTAGGCACAAGATCAATCTGACCCACGGGTCGTTCTTTAGCATGAGCTGGCGGCGTGACAAAAGCTGGCGAAGTTCGTCCAAATACAGCCTGCTTCGAATACATCCAAAGCGCAGCTTCGATCTCGTCGTCCGATTCACCCCCATGATCGCCCTTGGGGTCCATGCCATGATCTCCCATAACCACGAGAAGCGTGTCCTCATCCAGCAACTCGATAACTTGGCGGAAGACATCGTCCATTTGGTTTAGCTTGGCAGTCATAGCCGGATGATCGGGTCCATAACGGTGTCCAGCATGGTCGACGCCCAGGAAATGACCAAATATCACGTCCCATTTGCTCGTGTTACTGGGGTTCAGCAGGGGTATGAGATGTTCAATTACACCATTATCCACAGTGTGCAAATCCCAGACGTTAAATGAGTCATACGCATGCGTCAAATCTGGGTCAAAATACCCCGGGAAAAGAGAATGCCATGTATCATCTCCCAGGTGTACCATTCTTTTACTTGCATTTCGCAATTGTTCAACCAAATTATCTTCGTCAATCGCCGTACCAGCAAAGTTCGACCCAAGGTCAATGAATGTAGGTAGTGTTCCAGTCGTAAGACCCTTCAGCCGTTGTAACGTCGCAGTAGGTGGATCGGCAATGAACGGACGCAAAAATGCATTTTGGGGGTGTTGGAGGGAAGTCTCGTAAAGGACTCGCAGCGCATTGTGGAAATGATTTGGTCGGTCATCGAGCTCTTTCGCCCTATAAGGGACTGTGAAATCATAGCGCAACGCATCCACAATTAGCACGACAGCTTTTCGGAAGGTTTTTGGATGCCAGCATCCAGCCTCTGCGGACCCGGCTACGTAGGAGTCTGTCAAGTCAATTGGAGGTACCGAGCAACTGGACTTTTGTTCCAGCACTAATCGTGTGAGAAGAAAGCCACTTGTGAATAGGTATATTCCAAGAGCGTGGAGTAATCTGCATGAGTTATCAGTGAAGATCTAGCATAGTTGGTGTCGAGGAAGGCCAACAGCAGAAGCGTGAAGAATGCCACAATAATGCCATGTGAGGCTTTGAAATGAACCTCTTTCTGAATCTGGATGGCTTGAGCATCTTCCAGGCTTCTCCGTGTATTTGCTGTGGGCGACTTTGGGTTCAAGGTGGATTTTGAAGGGCGACCTTTAGGGCCGTCCAGCTCAACAAAAACCGGCCCATTGCTCATTATCTGGGGCGTGACAAGGAAGCTTGTGCCTATCGTCTGCCTCGAAGCAACAGTACGCGTCGAAAAAGCTGCATTTTCAGCATCTCGCAGAAGGCCTGCTGGGATGGGCGGTGAAAAGTGGACGCGTTCTTCAAAGCACGGTCACAGTGCATCACCAAAAATAATGAACGGAGAACATGCGCAACTCACTTAGAATAAACTGTGATTAACATCGGTCGCGATAGAAGCTTCCTATTCTGGCACGATCTGGTGTGACTCCACATACGACAATAATAGAATTAAGCCGCTGCCTGAACGTCTGTTATCCTTAAAGTTCATAAACCTTGTCACTATATTGAAGCTCTCATCAGAGGGCGATTGAAGAAATATCGGCCTGGGAACTACGCAGCGAAAATTGAACGAGACAGATTTCTCTCAATACTTGGAGGCACACGTATACAAAAAGGCTGATCGAGTCCGTATCCTTGGAATCTTCGTGGGTCCGATTAATGGGTAAGACAAAGGTGATGGCTAAATACCAACCGAAGGGCATTCACAGCTCACTAAAATCCTGGGGATGAAGAAAAGGCCTACTAGCGGATTGGCAAATCCGCTGTAAACATCTTCTAAGCACAGCAATGGTTTGCTCTTTCACTACGAGTTCGAAACAAAATTGACGCCCATTGAAAGAAGATCGATCACCACTTGTACCCGAGAGCGATCAATGAGGAAATCCTCATCTCTTTCTTTGGATTCTATTATGAACATGCAATCAAGGGATTCTGCGGATTGCATCAAGAGACGGAACTTCGCATGCTCATTAGAGATTTAACTACAATCGATCAAAACTCCTGATGAAGGGGACACGCGCTCCCGAAAAGAAACAGAAGATAGAGCGTAACAAAGACAGGAATAGCTGAACGTGCCAGCGTGGCCCCTCACCACTTGCTTACCACCGGCGTATTACAACATGCAGTGACCCGAGACATGCAGTGAGCCGGGAGCATTTCTATATCCTATAAAACGTCTCAGCGCTAGCACCAGTGGCTGGTTCACATTTTCACCTCCCTCTTCTCTCTCCCAAGCTCAGCCTTGTCGAGCAAAGCTTAGCAACCCTTGCAATCATCTCTAGCCAGCTTCCAGCTTCTTGAGTCTTTCCTCCGCCTTTTTTTCTGGTTGGAAGATACTTCAATGGTGCGTCCACGGTTATCCCCTTACAAAAACGTGGTGGTGAGGGGGCTTGTCTGGGAAGGACATGATCACCACCAAGAGAAAGGACCTGTTCAAAATGCTGACCAGGAGCTTCGAATGGTAATGGGCGCTTTCCAAAGCTACGGTTACAGCGCCTGTCTCACGCAAATCCCCAAGGACTCCGGCAAGAGGAGCGAGTTTTCCCATTGCCTTCAAAATAGATTGGACAGCTTCGCAAAGCCACAACAAGGCAGTACCCTGATCATCCTTTACTACCAGGGACACGGGTTACTCGACAAACACGGCCACCTGGTATTGTCAAAGTACGGTGGACATCTACATCGGAAATTTCACTCCCTTTGCTGACGTGCAATTCTAGCGGGACCGGCGAGCGGATGCACTGGTCGGAAATTGCTAACGCTATCGTCAATGTCCGGTGTGATGTCCTCGCTATCCTCAACTGCTCTCACGCCGGCGCTGCTATCAAAGAGCGGAATGCTTTGCGCCCAAACTACGAGGAGCATCTGAAGCAGATCATCATGGCCGTACCGCATAATTACAAGACTGGCTGGGGCTTTGCGAACGGCTTCGCCGCATGTCTAGAACAAGCGCTGCGGGAGCACCATCATAACTGGGAGAGCAGCTTCCGAGGAATCCCGT
Source organism: Bathelium albidoporum (assembly GCA_021031095.1). Lineage (NCBI taxonomy): Eukaryota > Fungi > Ascomycota > Dothideomycetes > Trypetheliales > Trypetheliaceae > Bathelium > Bathelium albidoporum. The sequence continues at coordinate 13,094 of JAGFVP010000461.1, forward strand.
ACCATTGGGTACAAGCGATAAACCGGATTATGAAGAGGAAGCCGGGAGGGTTAGCACATGTTCGCGTTGACCATCTTGTCAAGCCGCCTGGGAATGCGACCGAGCGACCAATCGTTTTGGGCCCGCGGATGGTCTGTTGAACGGAACCTACAAACGTCAGAGAGAAGGAGCTCAGAGGCATTCAGATTCTGAGCCTCCACCTTCCCTTTAGTGGCCTTGCAGTTGGTTCGGCCATCACTGCCAGGCGCGCATGCATGGCATCATTTCGCGATGGTATTGTTCCGGAAGTATCACGATCTTCACGTGCAGCGGGACAGCATTGAACAAGGTACAACGCGGACCTCACGCTTTGCAAAATTCGATCAAGGATGAAATTAAGGACATTGAGATGCGTGACGTACAAATTTGCTTACATATATACAAGCCCAAAACAGGGAGCCCCTGAATTGACAGCTACCTAAGAAGCTGATGGAGGAACACGGTTTCGAAATCTCCCTATCAGAGAGGGAGGTTTACCAATTGCTTAAGTCTCTCTCATTCGTTATCGTCGGTTTTTGTTCTTATGTAGGGAAAGAAGATCAATATTGCGGACGTTGTACAATTTCGATGGGTCGATATGACGTATGATTTGTTAATTAAATTCCCGCAGAAGAGCTTCCAGCTTCCGATGGTGGCCTTGCAGGGCATTCAACTTCTTTTATTTTTTCTTGGCAAGAGTTCTTATGCGAACGATAGTCTTTCGGTCAAAATCGATGACGGCTTTAAGGTAAGCGTCCCCTTGAGTTGATAGATTCTCGGGCCTGCTCCAATCCGGCAGAGAGTTGGTCTTCGCTGAGCTTCGAGGGTTCTCTCGCTCGGAATCTGGGTCTCAAGTCGCCATGCATTTCTAGTAGTTATCAGGGGGCACAGAAGAACTGTCGCGCCGAAAACGTCCACCAATCATAATTCGAAAATTCAATGGGGACCTCCCATGAAGGTTACAGGTACTGATTCGGCTAATTTGTTTCCGCTGAGGGACTGGAATACATTGAAAATGAGGACTTCGATGGGGCTCTTCCCCACGTGACAGGTCATTGATAGGTGGTAGGGCTGACATTTTGTTGTACCTAACCTATAACCCCAAGAGCTTCTACATTGGCGGCTACCTGGCATCTTGAAGGGTTATTCTAGTTTTCAGTTCCAGCTTGTTTTCTAAGTGATGTGAAAAGAAGTCAGCAAAGTTACTGAGCCGACCAAACAACTCATTGACATCATATTTGATGCTGGAGAGTTCTCTTTGTGTCAAAGCCAATTCTAACGTGAATTATCGACAAAGATAGCTTTGCACACAACGAATTCGCAGGTCGACGTTGTTCTCGTTTAGGACAAGAATTGACTCGTAGGACGCTTTGGCGTAACTTCAATAACAAATGAAATTTAATCAGACTGCAGATGTGGGATATCTAACGTAACTAATCCACCCATGTCCATTCAAGCATCAGATTCGGGAATAAAAACCCTGTGCGAGTACGCGGCAGCCATAACATTCTCTTCCAAAGCCAAAATAATCCCTTGAATTCATGCCCATCATTCATAGGCCCATCCAGGTATCCATTTTCATATTCGCCCTCCACTTCTCACGAAACGATGAATCCTCATCCCAGCGAAGAATGCAATTTGTCACCTAGCGGCTTTTCAAGAAGCGCTCGTTCCCTCACGCAAGCAAATAATCCCGCCATCCCTCCGCCCCCAACGCCACCCCACTCAACGTCCCCAGATCGAAATCCACCCGCTCCCCAATCTCCACCGACGACTGGGGCCGATGCTGACGCCGATACGGCTGCTGCTGCTCCCCATGTTCCCCATGCATCGTCGCCGTCCCCGGCCTCGGCGCCACCAAGGCCGCGCCCGTCCATGCACTGAGTGCATCGTCGAGGAGCACGTCGCTGCGCGCGCCAAGGCTGGTGCTGGTACTCGTGCGGCTGTGGCCGCGAGCGCGACGCGGGGATTTGGGCGGGATGTTGGGAGGCAGCTCGGGAGGGGCGGTATTGGCGGTGGTGGTGAGGATAGCTTCGGGAGCGGATTTTGTGTGGGGCAAGGGCGGGACTGGGTGTGGGTGGTGGGCTGGCCGGGGGTCGTGGATTGGGAGCGAGGGTGGAGGAGGAGGCTGGTGACGATGGTGCGGGATTTGCGGGAGTGCGGTCGTCGGGGGTGGGAGGGGAG
>JAGFVP010000462.1:0-15286 GCA_021031095.1 Bathelium albidoporum
TTCTCCGGGTCAGCGAGATGCTACTTATGTCTGTGTAAACCTCGCTGCTTTAGACAGGCCCTTATAGCGGCGAGCGGAGTAAAAAGGAGCCAAAACGGCTCAAAAAGACACGAAATAGCACAGTAAAGCCTTTTTTAAACCAAGAAAGGATCTCGTGCGTTACAGTTATTATTATGTTGATCTCTCTTATTAACATATTAGATATACACACAGTGACTTAAGAATACGTTGATGTACATATTAATATTATTAATTATATTACTTATAGTTTCTTCATACTTTTGTTTATTCTTTCTCATTAACCGTATCTATTCTGGTTGTCAGACGCTTTTCTTCACTGTTACGCTTGTATAATTGTCTTTTTCATTTATCTTAACAGACGTTTCTTTTCTGAACACAGATACTCTTAGCTATTCTAATCCTGCTGACGCTGAATCCCGTAATTATTTTAATAGTAATATAACTTTAGTAATCTCAGTGTATCCTTTTTCGTTTATAGCCGCTGACCTTTTTAGATTATTATGTTAGGCCTTTTCATATATCCTGATCTCAGTATTATTCACAAATTACGAAAACGTTTTATCAGGATTTATCAGAAGAAAAGATGTAATTAATAGTTTCTAATATACGAGAAGCCACGGGATTTGAAAATAAGCGCGAGTTATGCTGTAATCTTCTTTTGGAGCCTTTTCAAATAATATAAAACGATGGCAGGATGTTATATCAGGCACCTAGAACTCCTCATAGGATCAGTAAAATCCATCTGCGCAATCCGCCGTTCTGGATTCCATTTTCGCGCAGGGTCTTCTTGAAAAATAGCTTCACAAGCCACAAGTGCATGGAACTAACTACAAAACGAGAACCAACGTAATCCACTCGTAATGACTTTGTAGGCCACTAAGCGCTGTCCTAAAGGATGCAGTCCTTTGCTGTTAAGAGCACCCATTACGGTACCCGAGGTGCGGCCAAGACCAAGGGCCTGGTTTAAAGTCCCTTCCAAAGGACACGGGATCTGGCAGGCGTGGGATCTTTCTACCCTAGACCTAGAATAACGGTTTCCAGATTTCTAGAAAGCAAAGGCCTCGCTTATAGTATTGGCGAGGTCCTTCTTACGGAAGGCCATGGAAGGCCAGACATGGCCGTCGATATAGGGGTGCGCAGGGGGCTCCTACTAGTAGCGGTGTTACCAACGGCACCCGTAACCAGTAGCACTCATCAGGTACCAGGGCCACGGAGAACAGCCTATTTCGCGGGGCGACCACTCGTCTATCCGTCGAAGCGCGAAGTCCGATTGGAGACGCGGCGGGAAGAGTGTCCCCTGCAAGGGCTGGGGCTAGGATCGGACGCCTCCCGGGGAGGATCCAACAGATCGCCGCGCCCAGTCGCGCGTGGGCGTGGCCTGCTTCGCGGACGAGGACGCGTCGCGTGGTTACCTACCAAGCGCAAGTCGCGGTTCCCACCCCTCGGGTTCCCTCCCCTACCCGAGCTTGGCATGCTCGACGCGTTTGTGGACACTACACGGCAACGCGTTGTTAAGGGGCGTGTGGCTATCAGTTGTCTATGAATAAAAAAGATGACACTTATTCGCGTGGGTCTGCGTGCCATGTCTTACGACACCAAACTGGGTTGTTCTCTTGATCACTCTTCTTGTTGGAAGGAAGGTCCATTGGTTGGGTGGTATTACCTCATTGATGGAACCTGAAAAAGTTGGTGAAAGCTTATAGATTGAGCTATGGAGGAGGTACGGTATATATACAGGTTCTGAGCAGCAACATGTACAGCGATCCAGCTGTGATATTATCAATTGGTGCACAGGCGATGCAGCTTGAATCTCCCAATAGCACAATATACTCTTTGTGCTCTGTCACTCATTCGGCACTAGCGCAGGCTGTATATATTCACCCTCACGATCCTCAGAGATCTCAGTTCCTTCAACTACTTCATACATGCACTTCGGCTCCATCTCACACCTTCAACACTACTCAGTCTCGTATCTTGGCGCGCGGTCTGTCTTTCTGTTCGCATTCGCTTCCTGACTGCGTCTGGATCGAGAAGCGACATGGCGCCCCGCAAGACTCCTCGCTGTTCATGTGATGCTCGATGTACTCGTCGCTCCTGTGCTCTGCTTCATTCCGAATGGGTCAATGATTAAGAATCTCAGGACCAGGCGGACCATGATCTAAATCTACTCGAAAAAAGCTAAAAGTGAACGGGTAAAAAGCCTAATATACGCTGCCACGGGAAGGCGACGACAATAACGCTAATGCTGTTTTAAGCTTAGATTCGGACGAGGAGCCGACTGACAACTTTTATCAGTCTAACCAAGCATTAGAGTCCAAATCAGACGAATACTTATTAGGGGACGATTCACTAATAGATCCGGGAGAGATTAAAGACGCCGAGTCTGACTACGACAAAGTATATTTGCTTAAGGGCGGATAATGGTGCGGCTGTTATGTAAAACACAACGGCCGGCGACGTGACCCCCCCCCGTTTCCCGCCCCGCTACATCTTTAGGCACTTGCAGTGAACATAGCTCTCCACCCGTGAGACTTTCCATCTTTGTCGCCAACATGGGAATGGTGCACGTAATACACGTCCTCGCGAGGATGGCTGATGACACGTACCGTCCCATAGACGCCATTGAAATCCCAAGTGACGATCCCGGTTCGGACAAGCTGACCAGTATGATGCCCCTTCCTGTGTTTATGCACTTGGACAGCTGACACTTGTGGGCAGTTACCAGCCATACTTTGTCTTTATTCCAGGCGAACAAAGATCTCATCCAGCTCAAGCTGGCGCGGGCAGAGACGCTGCCTGATGGCGTTTGGAGCCGGGATGCGGCAGTGTTAGCCTGAAAATACCAAACAGAGCTGGAAGAAGCTCAAAAACAGTTTAAAGCCGGGTAAGGCACACGCGCCGACGTGAAATCCCTGAAGCAGAAAGCCGCCCAGCTTAAGGAGGAAGCCAATCTGCCACAGTTCCCCGTAGTGCGTATGTGCCTTATCCTTAGCATCCTCACGCACCACGGCATTAAGTTCCTGTACCGCCTCGGCTCTCGGCCGTGGAACGCGCCGCCCGATAATAGCGGACGGTACATATGGGAGACGGGCTGCACCATCCTCAACCTGACCGATCACAGCGTCGCCTTTGTAGTGCCTTCCCACCAAACGTGCGGTCTGGCCAGCAAGAGCACCTACAATACGCTTAAGCTTCGGCCGCTGTCTGGTGAGCAGTACCTCAAGGCGTTTAGCCGTGAGCATGAGTACTATAGGCCAGTACGTGCAAACGGCGATGCCGCGCCTGCGCCTATCATACCGATGTCAATAATCCAGGCGGTCTGGCCCTGGTTTTCACCTACCTACCCGGAACAAATGTCCTACTCAGACGAGGAATATGAAGACGGCGGCAATAATAATAACGACAAGTCAGACAGCGACAGCAATAGCGATAGCAGCCATAATAAATGTATATTCAGGGATGAGACGCAGCACACAAACCCCGAGGCAAACAGCGACAAAAGATGTGCGCCTATAGAGGAGGGGCAGCTGGATGGCAGGCTCTAGGTGCTGCTTTTAAACTACACGAAAATAAAATTGATATTATATAAATTTGACGAAGGGTTTCCAGCTTTTGTGGACGCCTTCATTCGGGAGCATTCCGAACAGTTCACGCCCACAATACCGGGCGCCGTGCCATTACTTCTAACTGCTCTGGGCCACCAGCCTTACAAACGGTGCCATGTACGACGGCTCGACCTAAGCCGCTACCATGATTTGCCTGGCGAGACGGTCGTCGAGCTGGTGCGAACCGTTGTCGACGGGAACCGAACCTTTCTAGCAGCGAGAAGAAAGAAAAGAGACGAGGGCGGGCCCGTGGCGGCGGCGGCGCCGCTTCGGCTGCTGGATGTCTCCTTCAACCACAAGGTCACGGCCAACCACATCACCCGCATCCTTAACCTCACGCGGCTGGATGAGCTCCGCCTCTGGGACAACCCGGGCCTGGCCGCCGTGTTGGACGGGAGGATTGCCCGGTTCACAAGCCGCGAGCGCTTCCTGGAACTGCTACAGCGGCTAAAGAAGCGGCTGAGTGAGTGGCGGCGCAGGGAGGGTGCGGTGTATAGCGCGCCGGCGCCGCCTATAGTGCCGGGGCCGGCGCGCATCCGCCAGCTGGTGTGGACCACAGTTAAGACGACCAGGGGCCACAGGTCCGGTAATGATGATGACGCGCCCGCCGTGCTTAAGTGGATGCAGCTTCCGCGGCCGGGTAGGGTGAGCCTCTCTCAGCTTGACGCCGACAAGCTCGCGTGGATCCTGCACCCGCACTTCCGCCAAACCGTAAAGGACACGGGCTAGGAGGCCCCCGTCCTTAGCGAGACGGTCACCTTCCCACTGCACGACGTCTGGGCGCCGCGCTGCGAGGTGTACACGTCGGTGGCGTGATTCACGGAGTACATGACCACGCCGTTCATGAGCCGTTATGGGTATAGCCTACTACAAGGCCGCTGGCCGCTCAAGCTCCCCCTGTCAATAGCGATGGGGTGTGAGGACGACGAGTACACCATCACCTCGCCCTTCCCGGCCAAGTTTTTCGTTCTCGCCTGGGAGGAGAACATCGGCAACGGCTCGTATGAGAAGCGGATGCGGCTGCACGGCTCCGACGCCATCATACTGGGCGAGTTTACCCTGGTTATCCTGGATGAGCCGGATTTTAACCTTATACACTACGGGCTTGTGACGTGCGGGTCCGACGGGCAGCTGAAGATACACGACCCAGCAGCAGCCGCGCGTAAGGCGGGCGACGAGGCGGCGGCCCAGGCGTGGGAGCGGGGTTTTTCGGCCAAGGGGGAGGGAGGAGGCGTGGAGCCGCAGACACGGCACTACAGGCTGCTCAACGCGGCCGCCGTCAAAAAGATACAGGCCGTGAGCACGTGTCTCGCCAAGAAGAAAAACAGGATCATTTACTTCCTGAGACGATTCCTAAAGGAGTGTAAGGAGGAGGCTGAGGGGGCGGCGGCGGCGGCGGCAGAGGCGGAGGGTCAACTGCGCGCCGCCGCCGAGCAGAAAGATGCCAAGAAGAAGTCCGGCCGCAAACGGGCCAAGCCCCAAGACTTGGACGACTGCAAAGCGGAGCCAGAGGCGAAACACATCAACACGGAGCCCAGCTAACAAGGCGGTGCCAAGCGAAAGGCCAGGATCACAGTCAAAACGCGATACAAGGAACGTTCACTTAGTATATACGAGTTACATAGTCTACTTTTCCTGAAGCTATAGAATCCTCATGATTTTTTTTTTTTTTTTTTTTTTTCATCCGTAAACGACATTTTCTATTCGTCTCATTCCTAGCCGTTGACTTGACTAGAACCGTTCTCGATCCGGACAGGCCAGATTTGGTCAGCGACGGGACGTACCACGTGTAGATATAAGAATCTACCACGTTGTTCCAAGGGCGCCGACATACTACCCAAAGGCACCAGAAAATGAGGTTTTTCGCTACTCTTCTGTGTGAAGAACGCATTTAGACTTGGGCTGGCCTGTGCTTGTCGTTCGGGGGTCGATGGCTGAAAAGGATGTAATACGTCATTACGCGTTGCCATTACAGGGCGTAAGGGCCGTACTGGACCCAGCAGCAGATTTATCAGTGGGTTCAGCAGCAAATTGAACAGTAGTGGATTGAATACCGGCAAATCCAAGAGCAGTGAATTGACTAGCAACAATTCGAAGAGCAGTGAACTTGAAAACAGCGAATTGAGATCAGCGAGTCGAATAGCTGACACAGCATGAATCATGGTAGTTATAGCTGTTTCAAGATGTGCCGCCTGTTCATAATCTCACAGCAGATGAACAGCTGCTGAACTACCGTGCACATAGCCGTGCTTAGGATCATGTGCTCCTTCAGCTGAGGCTGCTGCTGCCCATACGTATAGCAGTAAAACCTGTTAGATTGTGCTCCATCAATAGCAGCGACTTGATAAGCAGCGAATCGAACAGTAGTGAAACGGATGGTAACGAAATAGACAGCAGCGACTTGAACAGCAGCGACTTGAATACCAGCAATTTGAACAGTAACTAAATGAATATCAGCAAGATGGACAGCAGCAAGATGGACAGTGGCGAATTCAATAAAAGTGATTTGAACAGCAGCGAACTGGACAGTAGCGAAATGGGCAGCAGCAAAACAGACAGCAGCAGAATAAACAGCGATGACTTGACCAGCAACGAATTGACTACCGACGAATTAAACAGCAATGAATTGACCAGCGACTAATTTAACAGCTGCGAACCAAGAGGCGGAGTGAGTAGCGGATTCGGCAGCGAACTGAACGGCAGCGAATCCAACAGCAAATCTGAGGGCAAATAGAACAGCATTAAATTGAACAGCGAGTTGGGCAGCGAATGCAACGGCGGCAATAGCAGCAAATTCAACAACAAATCGGCTAGACCTGTTGTAAGGCCTATCGTGAGATCTGTTGCCTAACCTATTGCCGGATCTATTCGTAGGCCCGTTGCTAGACCTATCGTTTTGCCTGCTGCTTTACCTGGTGTTTTAGCTGTTGCAAGATCTGCTGCTAGGCCCGTTGTAAGATTTACCGCCAGGCCCGTTGCAAGATTGTTGATTGGGCCTATTTAAAAGGACATGTGGGGAGGTAGGTAGGGAGGTGCGGAGGTGGGGAGGTAGGTCGATTGTTAGGTCTGTTGCCAGGCTTGTTGTAACTAGTTGGCTGTGAAACTTCAAACGGCATCTACTCCATCACCCGAGGCTCAAGTTTGGTTTCTCACTCGTGAATTGGTACAGCTTTGAGGTTTCAATTGAACGGTCAGATTTCTGTTTCAGGTTTTAGATCAAAAGTCATGAAGGATGAAAGATTTTTTTTCCACCATAAATCTCCACCACTTACTTTTATCTTATAGATTTCATGTCTTAGTTTTTAATTATTTACCGCTACGCCTCAAGAATTTGGGTATACGAGAAATCTAAATTAAAATTACGTCGAAAGCAGGTTGTAGCGGCAAAAAGTAGTGCTCATGCGTTGGTGGTCCGTGTCAACACATGCACGCACGCACGTAGGGGCAGACAGTATCTATATTATGCGTTGCGCGCACGAAATGGGAGCAGGCATCGAATGGTGCTGGTTGTCGACTGATGTATGAGATTATCTCACGTTCTGTTTGAGCTACAAAAAATTATAAGATGATAAGCGCAGCGCTCTGCTGCTCCCAGGTGTGCTGTAAGACCATCAGACCAAGGCAGGCTTGGTCCGTAATGACTATCCAATCAATTGCGCCTACGCAATTAAGCAGCTGTTCGAACAAGTGCCAGGGCAGATGCCCAAATAGCTGCTCAGATAGCTGCCAGGGCAAGTATGCTTGAGCAGGTGCCAGGACAGCTATGCTGAGCTCATATACAGTGTACCCAAAAATCACACAATTTGTACTTCAAATGGCTTCCAAATTACCCAGTATAGCGACAGTAATAGCAACCTCTCAATTCCATGAATCTGGAGATCTAGTGCGCTGATTGCTGAACTTACGCGGGATTTTTGAGATGATATGTAAACAGCAAATGATGTTCTCCGACATGACGCGTGACTTCTGTACCACGTCCCTCTCAGATCGGAAATCTGCTGTCGCTCCGTACACATCGTATTCTTCTTAAATTTATCGGAAAAGTTTCCTATCTCAATACCGTGATGCGAACACGTAGCAAGATCGGCCTCTCACAGTTCAGTCAATGTCATACCCAGGATAACAGGTAAGGGGCAAGTATCTTGTTTAACCGCCTGATGCTGACAGCCAACCAAAAAAAGGTCCGGCCTTCACCTCAGTTCCTCAGTCCACTCAAGTATCCCAGCTTTCCTGGTTCGAACACTCCCCACCGGACCACCAATGGCTATAAAGTCCCATGAATCTTCTCGAATGGGATAGCACGACAATGAATTCGCTCCTTTTCGTGGCCATCTATATCCTTGGCGGCCTCACCTTCCTGCCTCTCGTCATTGGCTGCATCTACCTCCACGTGCTCGTATGGTGTCCCGGAAAGCGTCCTCAAGAGGCGGATGGAATTGACGCCGGATATACTGCGGATGGGCTGGAATCACCAGACGGTGCATGCGAGCAGAAGCTTTCTGACGCTCGTACTCTGAATGTGGATGTTGCAGCAGGATACTTCGCCATATCGCGAGACTTCATCCCAGGAGGTTTGAGCGGTAAGCCGCTTGACCGTTCCCCACCTTCAGTTGTTGGAGCCGCTGCAGAAAGCCCCAGTGTGTACCAGAACATGTATCGCAGCGTGTTCGAGCGTGGCAAGGCACAGAATTCAGGCATTGATATGGAAGTTGGCAATGCCAAAAGTCCGGGGGGGAGTCGCAACGTTTTCTTTGTTGTCTTGCGGTAAGTTTGTCAAAAGCTTAGCAATAGTTTCTCGAAAGACTGACAAAAGTTTCATACATTCGTAGTCATGGACATTTAATGCTCTACGACGACGCCGAGGAGATGGAGGTTCGGCACGTCATCTACCTCGCCCACTACAAAGTTGACATATATGCTGAAGAAGATCGTATTCCAGAGGGAGATGTTTTCGTGAAACGTAATTGCATACGTCTGACAAGGAGAAAGATGGATGACGAACTCATACCATTTGCGCAGCCTTACTTTTTGTTCTCGAACAACAATTCCCAAAAAGAGGATTTCTACCATGCTCTTCTACAGAACCAGGATACTCTGGATAACACACCTGTACCTCTCCTATTTGAATCATCGCACTTAGTTAAGCTAATTCAGCAGCTGCACGAGTCAGAAGAAAATTTGCAGACAAGGTGGTTCAATGCCATGCTGGGTAGAATATTTCTGGCCCTCTATCAAACCAAAGGCATCGAAGACTATGTCCGCTCCAAGATCTCAAAGAAAATCTCGCGAGTACGCAAGCCCGCCTTCATTAGCGACATCAGCGTGCGGAGTATCGATCTCGGTAACATCGCTCCAATATTTACCGGACAGCGGCTACGAGAAATGAATCTTGACGGTAATCTGGTTGTGGATTCTGACGTTAAGTATACTGGCGGTTTTAAACTTGAGATAACTGCGACTGTGCGCATCGAGCTAGGAGCACGGTTTAGGCCGAAGGAAGTCAGCGTTATTCTAGTGGGCACTCTCAAGCATCTTGAAGGGCATATTCTGATACGAATCAAACCTCCCCCCTCTAATCGTCTTTGGATCGCCTTTGAAACAATGCCGAAGATGACGCTTTCGGTCGAACCTATAGTCAGCAGTCGACAGATCACCTATGGTGTTGTTTTACGTGCAATCGAGAACAGAATCCGTGAAGTTGTGAAAGATACTCTTGTTTTACCGAATTGGGATGATGTGCCTTTCTTCGATAGCTCGTCACAGCCTTTCAGGGGAGGTATCTGGACCCGTAGCTACACAACTTCATCCAGTGATGGAGGTGAAACTACTTCGGGAACCCACGCAACACCCAAGAACGACCAGCGGGGGTCACCAACTGGTTTCTCCAAAAGCTTCAAAGCAAGCGATCGTTACTCTTCAGAAACAAGCGACGTTCTAAATGGAGGCCCGCTGCAACCGAATCACATTGATTCGAGCCCTTCACTCCAAGAACCACCAAGCAGACATACACAATCGCGTCTAAATAACCATTTTGGCTCTACCGACCACCAGCATACACGTTCAGGTACCACCTTTGCTGTTACTTCTTCCATGCTCGACGACGATCCAAGGATCGCTCAAGAAGAGGACTCGATCGTGGCGCAGAATCATCCGAACGTCAACAGACACGCTGCTGTGTTAGCGGACTTGCCAGAAGTAACAGCCCCTCCGATTTCGCCTTCCAGTCCCTCACCTTACCAGCATCGAGTTGAGAGCGGAAAAGATCGCCCCAATACCTCTGATCCCAGTGCTGACTTTCAACCATTGAACCGATCATCGGTTGTTCGACGGAAACCAGTACGCATTCGGTCGTCCGAGTCAACTACAGTGCAGATGACGCTGCAAAATGACCCCTACAACTCGACTACAGAGCCTTTACAGCCATCGAAACCTCACGCAGCCGGAAAAAGCTCTCACCAAGATTTGGAGCCCACATCCACTGCAAAGATGAAATGGAATTGGGGTGTTCTGAATCGTCAAAATATTCAGAAGCGGGTTGCCGGCAACACAAATGTTTCCGAGTCTTCTAAGTCTCCCAAGCAACCTATAGGGCGAGGGCAACCTCTGCCACCCCCGGGCGTACCACTGCCAGGACCGCAGAAACCTCCTTGGTCGACGTTACCGTTAAGTGTAATCAAGAGTAAGCCCGTGCCTATCAGTTCACCGTCCATGTCACAGCCGCAGAAAGGAAAATCGTATTCGAAATCCAGCGGATCTTACGAAGATCATATTAGCCGGGCACACAACGTTATCGACTCCGCTGAGATTGTGGGAGGTGATCTATCACAATCCGATCCTCCCTCGAGATTTACTGGGCGGCAGATTGTGGACGCGGATCAGCGACCTGATGCAATCGCTGGCGAGCGATTGCACCGAATCACTTAGAAATTTTACCTATGTAGGTACCCAGCTGAACCATCATACACAAATCATGACATGTCTTGATTGCAACAAAATGGGTGGTGACTGCAACACATCTCCATCTACATAACATCAGTATTGCAATGAATAAATCCTGTGGCAGTCCAAAGGTCATAACTCGTATTGACGCTTACATGCACATGATAGCGTTATCGCTCATTAAAGCCTAGCCTTTTACTTCGCGCCGAAGCACCCTTCGAAAGCAGAAGATGCAATGTCGTCAAATCAACAGAGCAGTGTTTGCCTGAACCGCCGAGACATAAGGTATACAGTGACAGCGATCACTGGCTCGGTCCGTGCATGTCGTCGAGCTTACAAATGCGACAACAGAGAGTTGAAGAGAATGGACGCTGAAAAACACTTGCATATCAACGTTCACAAGATACCACACTGCCAAGTGAGGGAGACCAGTAGACCTCTCAAATTTTCTACGCAGCCTTATTCATTCACCAAGAATTTCCATCCCAATTAGGATCTGAGAGACTCATTAGTATGCACAGAGTAACTGAGCGAGCATGGCCTGGGTGCTCAAGATTGCCACCTACCCTGGACAAAACTTGCCATCACCTTGCTGCCAGTTTGTAAAAGTGGATGACCCACAACTATCTGCAGAAACCTTTGTAATCCTTCCCTGCGATGTTCGATGACATCATCTGAAAACCGATTTGTGAATACTTTGCCCGGCAATGGCGGGATAGTTACTCGAGCGCTCTCACGTTCGAGTACATCTCGGAAGTGTTCGAAATCGGAGTAGCGACGGCGTACGGTGCTTGACTTTAGCTTGAATGCGGGGATATTCGTTCGACAGATAACCTCATAGTCTGTATACATCTTCCGCCCAAAGCCATGTGTTTGCGGATTCTTCACCTATTTAGCCAGATTAATATGATGTTGGATTCGCACAGATATCGCTGCAACCTGCGTAACACACCTCTATCTCCAGAAAGTTCTCAGGTGGCCCATAGATTTCTTCAAAACTCTGCTGGCGTGCGTCAGGCATTGCCTGCATGGTGCAAAGCGTGGGACTTCTTGCGGTAACCGAAATTGTCTTGTACACTTCAGATCGGGCAATGAATGAACTTCATGAGGCGCAATTTGGGACACAGACTGGTCGCAAGAAATGAGAATGGTGCAGACGAACACCTTATGTCGTGCGTGAAGCTGGAGAGGCAAGGGCCTACCCACTGTTCCGATGCAGCGCGTACGATGAGCCCGCTCTCTGGTTACAATGTGGTATGCAGAGCTGGGTACCTGAGCACGGACACCAAATCAGGATGAGATAGACCGGAGTTCTGCCGGCGACTTCACGAAGCAGAATCTCTTCTGGAAAGCTAGGTACCTACAATAGCGCGAAAGAGATAGCAGAAGCAGGCACACGGACAAATGGCGTGAAATTTTCAGTCCAGTAGCTGAACTTGTGTTTTCTTCTGATTGCTCTGCTAACAAAAGAAGTTCTGATGAAATCTCACCCATTTTCTATCCTTGACATCACAGCCATCCTAGTGGTCCTCCACAGCTTTCAGTGTTTTCGACCAATGCGTGAGCTTTCTGCGCTTGATGCTTGATCTAATTCACACCAATTGCAGCAAGCCAGCCATGTAATGCATCCACTGCAAAGTTCATAGGCTCCTTCAATGACTGTTTGACCATGAGATCGGAGTTCACGAGCTTTATGCTTTGACTGCTCGAGCAGGATACTTGTACTATGAAGACTACTGCGCTCTGTTCGCTTCAGAGATCGATTTGCTCGGGGTCTCACGGCTGAAAGGCCGTCTGTACCTGACATTGTGTACAATATAACCTCATGGGCTACCTATGCTCTAGCTATATACATTTCGAAGTCGACGCTGGAGCTGCTCCTTCATTTGCCGCCGCTAGGGACGGTCCAACTGGCTTGCTGGTTCGTGTCTCTGTCCGCTCACTAGATCAATCAATTCCAACAAGAACCTCATCTATCATGTGAAGGCTGTACCCGCAGCTCAAGCTCCTTTCAGCAGTTGACCATCACGGCTCTTTTCCGATAGCTTGCGGGGTTCAGTGAATATCTATCATTCACCGCCTTTGCGACACGTTCGCAAATTGAGAGTATCCATGCTTGCAAGCAATCCAATATAAAATACTACCAGGTAGCTTTTGCTTTGGGTAGCTTCCGTCGTCGATATTGATGAATAGCTGCTTAATCCCAACGACCTGGGAAGACGGGAAATCTTTCCTAGTTCAGCTCCTGCCTAATCTAAAAGTGGACTTGGTCGCTCTTTCCTTCCAAATTTATCGAAATTGGACTGCGCATGTGCCGGTATCGGCCTCAGTCCCTCAACCGCACCCGTAATGCCACTTTTCTCCGCTTCTCACCAATGATTTTTTCTTCATTCTAGCAGTTCGCACTTAGACCTAGGCTTCACGTATGTTCGTCGCTCTCGAAATCTTAGCATTCTTCTTCACCTGCAGCATCTGGATTGATTCATTAGAAGCAATCAGGCGTTGCTGCAGCTCACTTACTCCGCACATTCGGCTCTCTCTCTCAGCCCTTTGTACTGGCTCACTTCTGCAATTGTATACATATCGTAGCGTAAGTGTTCTCCCGGTTCGTTCCTTTCAGCTCTGATTACCGACGTGGAGACCATCGTTGAAGCACGTATCTTCCTCTCCTCCACCTTGGAAGCTCGGTGTCTTTCAACATGTCTCCGATGCCTGCGATATCTCAAGAGCCTACAACTCCAGGTAAATCCAATCAAAGCCCAGTCATGGAAGCTATGAAATCGCAGTCTGACCTACCATTGAGCACAGGGCCGAAGAAAGCTGGAGAGCCTTCTCCAGCAAGTACATATGGTGAGACCATTGGCGGAGACAGCGTTCCAGTCACTCCAATGGAACGCGTGGAACTTGGTATGATCACTGCAAGATGTCTGTTGCCTATTCACTGACATTGATCAGATTATTCTATCAGACGCCGAGCAAGCAGCATGACGTCCGAGAGCTCTAACGAAAAGGTCGTGCGGGCCCTTTTGCATCACGGCTTGGGACATTCCAGCCCTGCACGCCTTGCTGACATGGTGGCTGATCAGTCCAAATATCACATTTCCGACAGTGCTGTCAATCCTGTTTCATGCTCTGCCTCTGACGGCGAATTTGGTCCGGACAGCAAGATTCGGAGCACTTCGTTCGTCATTCATAGCGCTGACAGTGTGATGGATGATCCATTCACTTCTTCTGTTCATGTTGGGAAGGATCGCCTACCAAAATCCTCGGCTCATTCTCGTGCTCGTGCGCAATCCTTGCACGGGTCAAATGCAACAGATCTGGATCGCAGTGAGCCAGTACTTCAAGATACACCGACTCCCTCTTCGCCGTTTTCTCCTCGCCAAGATCGCATTGGCCAACAGCCATCAAGGGACAACGCGCAAGCTCTTTATTCGCCAGAGGCATGTGTATTTGTTGCAAAGTGAGTTTTCCCCAAATATCTTAGGCATCAATCTAATTAAAACAGTTTATCGCATGTACGAACAGATGAAGAGCTGGAGACATCGGTCACCCGCTTTTTCGCTTCTTTTGGCTCGGTTTACGTGAAGATTCGTCGGGACAGCAGAGATTACCCGTATGCATTTTGCCAGTTCGAGGTAAGTGACCCCTCCGTCTGCAACTTGTCAACGAGAGATGCCAAGTCGTGCAGAATAAACAGAATGCAGATCGAGCCATTCTTGAGGGCAGAAATGCTCTCATCGATGGGAGGATCATCCGGACGGAGATTGCCAAAGTTCATCGTAAGTAGAAAATGACCTTCGCTTTAGCATCCCCGCTCTTGACGAACTGCCTCGAGCTAACTTACGCCAGGAGCGCTTTACATATCGCACCGCAGCGGCGGTCCTGTCCAAGAGCACGAAGCTCGTCAAATGATCACTCCCTTCGGCGCGATTGAGAAAATTTGGCTGCCGTCGGAGACTGATCGCGAGATGCACCGGCTTCCGGTGGGTATTTGGGTTAAGTTTGCTTATTTCCAAGACTGCCGAGATGCTTATATGGTTCGATATGCGTGCCAACCCGAGAAAACTTTCATTGACGCCTTTTCTAGAGGCTCCGCGACCACCCCATTTTTCGTTTCGAGCTAAAACAAGACCCCGCGAGAGCAAATCAGGACCTCGATCCTAATTCGAGTTTGCACAGTACCAGGCATGTTGGTCAGGGATCCCCGAGTGCACGCCGTTACCCTCTCGGACTGCTCAGCACCCGGGTTCCCAAAGAGACTGCTTCGATCTTCCTGGGAAATCTACCACCAAACATCACACAACAGGAGCTTACTCAGATCTTCAGCAAGTACGGCGCTGTATTATCGGCTAAGGTTGTCTCTAAAGCGACTCCTACCAGTAAGTCTCCATGGAATAGTTGGTATTCCCACTGACGACATGTCTAGGCTCCAGGCAGATGGTGTTTGCTTTTGTGGAGTTTCCAAATTTCGCCGCCGTCCAGGCCGCCGTCGACGGCGAGGCAAGCGCTAGACTCTTTCTCTTGCAACATCGACTAATTTGCAATCAGGTGGGTCGTCTGACCATTCGTGGCTACAAGGTTCGCATCGAATGGAAATTCTCCCTGGACTACCCGCAACGCCGAGGGCTCCGCAACCAGCAACCTTCATCAAGCGGCCCCACCCGCAGCCAGCTCCAGTTCCCCTCCGATGCCCCCATCCCGATCCCCTACCCACCGCC
>JAGFVP010000463.1:0-15202 GCA_021031095.1 Bathelium albidoporum
AAGGCAAGGAGACGGGAAGTGCGGGCGTGGGGACGCCGAGGAGTGGAGGAGGGCATGGGTCAACGCCGGGCGCGGCGGGGAGAGGAGGGACACCCAAGAGTGAAGTGGGTAAGGGGATTGGGGGGAGTAGGAACAAGGATAAGAAGAAGGGAAGTGGAGTGGCGGGGGCAGGGATGGAGAAGAATGGGGAGAAGGAGGAAGAGGAGGAGGGGAGGCCGGCGAAGAGAGGCAAGATTAGTTATGGGAGGGATTGAGAATGTGGATGATGGTGGTGATTGCTAATTTGAGCGAGGCGTTAGGGGCTTTTTGGGCTCTGATGATACCCTGAGCGGTACCGTATCTATCATTTGTGAATACTAGATTCCTATACAACATGTCGAACAAGCATTGTGGTCACTAAAGTATGATGATAGGTAGGATTCCAGGTATGCAACCATTTGCGTGCCCTGAATTGGCCTCTGCTACTATGCTTCTCAATTCTAAGCAATAGAGGCGAATGCTCTCTTCCTCCTTCCCTTCTCACCATTCCCATCCTCTTCTTCGTCGACATCCTCGATTGCTTTGATATCTCGAGCCTTTACCTCACTGCCTAGCCACTTTAGCGCTGCAACATTAAACCCGATTCTTGCTTTCTCTTCTTCTACCCACTCGGCATAGGCCTTTTCAATCCTAATCAAATCCGCTTTCAGTGCTTTGCTGGCAACAATTTGCGCATGATGCGTCCGAAGCACAAAATTAAAGACTCGCCAAGCAATCTCGGGAGACATGCGACGCTCAAGGAAGACAGCAACAAAAGTGAACAGCGAAGGGATGGCAGAGAACGGAAGAACGAGCAGTGCATCGTGCAAAGCGGGCGTAGGTATGCGGGACAATGTCGTAAGGACATGCTGTTCCGCTGAAATATCCAAAGCCATCAGGATGGGGTTTCGCTGCGGTGACGCTGTGGACGGGTTTACCGCTTTCTGCGCAGCGTATTCGCGCATTAGCTTGAGATCCTCAATTGCAAGTTCAAGAGCTTCAAGAAGGCGCTCGCCGTGAGTAAGAGTGGCTATGGTCTGCTTTGTCGCTGCTGCAACGTCAGTCCCATTCTCTGGGTCGCCCTCGACTTCACCGTCTCGGGCATCACGGTCCAATGATGCCATGAGCGTTGATTCGTACATCTCCTCGAGCTCACGCTCGCGCTCTTCTTCAAGGAAGATCAAGTCGTCGGTGATGTCCCAGATCCTGATGCTTTTGTCGTGAGATGCAGTGATGACTTTCTCACCCGTTCTTGACACTGCTGCAGCCCAGATCTCTCCATGATGACCGGATAGCTTCTGTATTTGCTCGAATTTGTCGCCGTCCCAAGTCTTCAGCGTGCAGTCCTTACTTGCAGAGAAGAAGAGATGCTTCTCGTCATTTTCAACTGGATGCGGTATGAATGAGACGTACAATATGCTATCTTGATGTGCAAAGAAAGCCTTGTGGCAATCTCCAAAATCTAGTCCCCAGAGTCGAATGTTCTTGTCAGCGCTGCAGGTCGCAATTAGCTTGCTATCCGAGGATATTGACATGTTCAGCACGGGCAATTTATGTCCGTACAGATTAAGGAACAGCTTCAGCGAATCAACGAAGAACACTTTAACGGTATTGTCAAGCGTTGCAACAGCTAGAAGTCGAGAGTCAGGAGAGAAGCAGATGCTTAAGATGTCATCAGTCACTTTTAGCGTTCGTTTGTGCGCAAGTCTCAATCTGGGTGTAGTCCTTCTCGTTCCGGGTATTTCTTCCTGAATGATTTCAAAGTCCCAGAACTTCGCAGACTTGTCTGCACTTCCCGTCACTACCGAGCGACCGTCAGGGTGGACTTGTAACGCCCAGATTGCTCCGTCGTGAGCCGAGAGGGAATCTAGGAGAGTTGAAGAAGCAACATCAAAGAGCTCAAGTTCGCCCGTCTTGGTGCCAATGAGGACAATCTTGTCTCCTGGGAGAAAGGAGCAACATAATGCTTGCCCGCAATCGAGGGTCCGTAAACAGCTTTGAGTGAGGACATTCCAAAGCTTCAGTGCACCCGTTGAAGCTGTGGCTAACATCCTATCGTCGGAGCTCAATGCCATTGCTCTGATATCTGTCCGGTGACCGGGGAGATCGACGGCGTATGTTCTACTGTAATCTGCAGGCTCTGCGTCTGTTTTCTTTCTACTTTTCTCCTTCGCCATGATTTGATAGGTCTCTATCTGATTGTTGTTGGTTGCAACGAGCAATTGGAGGGCTTTTTTTCCTTTTCCAACGATCCAGTCTGTCGATCGAACCTTTCCACCTGTACGTACGATGACATGCGGAACAAAAACGTCTGATACATCAGCAGAAGCGACGTCGTCCTGTTTTTGATCCAGATTGTCATCCATTGGCAAGCTTTCACCTGCAGCAGCGGCCTTTTCCCGCCTTCGCCGTCTTTTCCTGGCCATATGTCTTTTTATCTCGTCTTCGCCTCGAATGCGCCACAGCTCCACAGCCTTCTCTGAACCGTGAATCGCAAAATAATCCATTCTTGGATGAAAAGCGATACCAAGCGTTCTGTCCTTTCCTTGACGATACAAGGTACCCTGGTTGTGCAGGTATTGTTTCCCTTTTGTACCACCGACTCGATGCGCCGATTCTGCCAGCCCGTCCAGGTCTAGAGACCATATCTTGAGCTCTCCGTCATTCCCGGCTGTAATGCAACCTCTTCTATCGGCAGATATGCCAAGCGCCCAGCATTCACCATTGCTCTGTGCCACATGAGTTTCGATGCAATGAGGCGTCGAGATGTCCCAGATCTTAATGAATGCATCTTTGCCAGTGGAAAGGAGAAAATTCTCTTCAACAGAGTCGTCGTCATCTGAAGTGGCCAAGTCTATGCCCTCGTCGGAGTGTGGCGCGTCTCGAGCTCGATATCGTGTCTGAATGAATTGTATGCCCGTGATCTGATCTTTATGACCTCGAAGCTTAAACTCGGCGACTTCGGAAACGAGGTTCCATATGATGATGTCAGTATCCTTTGCTCCACTGGCAAGTCGCGATCCGGTTCGGTCGAATGCCAGGCTTGTGATTGAAGAACGGTGGCCACTAAAGCTGAGGAGGACGTTAGCTGTCTGAGCATCCCATATTCTGATGCTCCCATCGCTGTATCCGACGGCGAAGATATCTTCCTCTGCGCGACTTCGCTCGATTGTGGTCACCTCAGCATCGCATTCGCCATCCTTCCACCGATTGAGCAGTTCTCCTTTCTTGACATCCCAGCACAGAACGTCTTGATTTGCGCCAACATATGCCTGACCTGCGCCGGTACTGCCACTGCCAGGATTGCTTGCCGATGCCGACCAGACGACGTTCGATGATCCAGACGTTATAGTTCCAAATGTGTGCGCGTGTTCGTATTTCCTATAGGACCTGACCATGATTTTGTGGAGGTTGAACCTTTTTTTTTTTGGCTATGCTATATAGGACACAAAATAAGAGCCAGGAGGCTTGTCCTGTATAGTGCGTAGCCTAGCTTAGGGAGGCGTTAGCGTGCGCTACCTCCGGCTTCCATTTGACAGCTCCTCCACCAACAACGCTTGGCAACGTCTACTTCCCCACCGAACCCTCCCTTGTCTGAATTCGTCGAAACAAGTACCTAGGTACCCTAGTATAGAATCAGTCGACAATGATGCTATGTCTATTGAGTCAATTCGGCGTTTCAGCTCTTCAACGGGCGCCATCAGGGATTGAATCCGTCATGGCGGAGTAAGCATTACTGATCATATTTTGCTTTTGATATTGTACTACCTACAGATAATGTCTTAAAGATGGATTCAGCTCTCGGAATCTTATCTTTGTCCAGGCAGTCAGCCACCACGTGCGGCCCCTTATCTTCCATCATTCATTGCTTTGAGTGACGGCCAAACGGTCTATGATGGACTTCAGCATGGCGAGCGACGACGACTTGGTGCACATGGCATCGAACAACCCGGCCATGACTATACCGGCAGGTCAATTACTTACTTCATATACCTCACGACGTACTCAAAGCCATGGAACGACCCGGCGCCACAGCCAAAACTCGAACCAGCGCTACAGCCAGAATTCAAACCAGCGTTACAGCGAAATTTCGGACCAACGCTTCTACAGTCCAAGTTCGCACCAGCGCTACAGCCAAATGTCAGATCCCGCCGGACAAGAAGCGACCCTTTCAAACGTGACAACCGTACAGCTCACCAAATACGATGTTGGCTGGCGACGCATCGTTCGAAACTTTAGCCCTTCGTGGTTTTCTGTAACCATGGGCACTGGGATCGTCTCACTCCTTCTTATTTCCATTCCTTTCAAGGCAGATTGGCTCTACTGGCTTTCTGTCATCTTCTTCGGGCTCAATGCCATTCTTTTCTCGCTAGCCTTTATAATTTCATTTCTACGCTATACTTTATACCCGGAAATCTGGAACATCATGATCACTGATGGCGTAAACTCTCTGTTCTTGGCAACAATCCCCATTGGGTTTTCAACACTCATCGAAAGCTGGATCTTCTTATGTTGTCCCTATTGGGGTCCCTGGTCCGTTACATTTGCGTGGATATGCTGGATGATCAACGCCATTGCAGCTGCAACTGTGACTGTGTCTCTCCCTACGCTGCTAATATCTCAATCTGACTCACAGTCGCTCGAGCGCATCACTGCTGCCCAGCTCCTTCCCATTTCGGCGACCGTCGTGGCTTCTGGCTGTGGAGCAGAAATCGCCGAGCTTCTTCCTAACCTGGATCACGCTCTTGGCACCCTTCTTACTTCCTACGTGATGTGGGGAATGGCAGCACCACTGGCCGTGACGGTGCTCGCCATGTATTACCAACGCCTTGCACTCCACAAGCTGCCACCGAGAGAAGTCATTGTCTCGGTCTTCTTGCCCCTAGGTCCCCTCGGAATGGGTGGATATTCTATCCTATATCTAGGGAAGGTTGCGCATGAGGTGTTCCCCGCAGTCCGTTTTTTTGATGACTTGCAGGTCGCTGGAGATATCGCCTATGTCTTTGGCATTCTCGTCTCCTTAATCATGTGGGGCTTCGGGCTCATTTGGCTTTCTTTTGCTATCGCAACAATCTATCAATGCAGACCATTTCCCTTCAACATGGGTTGGTGGGGGTTCACGTTTCCCCTGGGTGTGTTCGCTATCAGCACCATCGAATTTGGAATCATCATGCCCAGCAAGTTCTTTAAAGTCCTGGGCACCATCTTTAGCGTTGCAGTTGTATTGTTATGGATGGTGGTTGCGACTAAGACGGTGATTGATAGTTGGAGCGGCAAGCTGTTCTATGCACCTGGGGTGGGAAGGTTGCAAAAAGAAAAGTCAAGACGAATGGCATCCAATATCGAAAGAACATGATTGGTTCGTTCTTTGCGTCAAGAAGCAGAGCCAATCTATCGACTCTTCGTGGAATTTTGAGGTCGCTACAGATGTGCAAGCACTATTGCCTTCCAAAGTGTAGATTTAGATTGGTATAAATATTTGTAATTGGAATGTGTCACGACGGGAAGTGAATATCATTGTCAGCTACCTAATAATTGCTAAGACCGCTGATCGTGGGACGAATCAGATGGTATTCGACCTGCTCGAATCGGCGGGCAGCTTCCCAGTTCGGTACAGCAACAATTATGTGGCGGTGACACAGTACTTTTTGCCTGAAGTTGACGTGGCGGTCTTAAGATTTCCGTCATGAAATCTACTCAAACATAAAAAAAGACGCCCCTCGTCGTAGCAGACGTCAACAAACCCACGCCAGACATGTGGCCCCAGAACCGAAGAACTGTAGAAGCCAAAACACAGTTTCTAGATAGGCAGCTTGAGCCACTAGTGACACAATGATTGAGCATTATCGACCGGAAAAGTTGCCGTCTGTTTATGGCAGGTGGGCTGCGAGTTCTTGTCGTACATTGGCTCGGGCTTAGCATCAAGATCTTTTGGTGGATTGCGAATGAGTATTTGCGGGCCCTCAGGCGTGAGTTGATGCTCGCAACCTATCTGGTCCTGGCCACCGCTTTCTTGGCTGCTACCAGTCCAAATGTCGATATGCTTTTGCCCTTGTTGCCAGTCGCTTATGCATTGTTGGCACTCGCCGTTGAAGATGCCGTATTTTTTCAGGTACGGTATGTAGACGACTTCGCACATATTGAGTTCGCCCTTGGCTGTGGCAATGGTCACAGGGTCCTGAATAGTACCACTTCCACCAGAAATGTAGCCGTGACCACAATTGTAGGCAGCATTGGCACTGGGTGGAGTATTGTCCGGCCAACCAAAGAAAGTAAACTTGACTGAATCCATGGTGTGACATGTGCCATTTGTCTGGTTCATCTGACGGGGTTGTAGCAGCTCGCCGCGGGGGTGGACACGGGGATGGGCACGAGGGTGCGCCGTGGCTAACGTTCCTGCCGTCAGCGAGGCAAAGAGGAAAGCAAGTGTTCCGATGCGCATAATGAATGGATGTAGTTTGAAGAATGAATGCTTTTATTTTCTCGCCTGGAGATCTGGTGAATGGAATGACTGGCTGGTTGTCCCAACTGTGCCCCAAAGCCTTCTTGTACTCGACAAACTGCTTACTTACATTCAGGATTTGATCTTCTGTCAAGATCTCACGGGACGGGCCAGCTGTTGGGCCTCTCTACCATAAGCATGTTTAGGGTTTCAGCCCATTGAGATGGTCCGGCACGCTGCTTATCGGTGCGAATGCGGCAAAAGTGCAGATCGGTATGACCAGCCAAGATGTTTCGAAACTTCTCTATCTGCGTGTCCACTGGGTTTGGTTGTGGAGATGTTTTCGAACAAAAGCGGTAGGAGCAACAAAGCACCTCTCTACTACAATTCCGCAGGACACCCCACTCATCGTTCCAAGTGATTGATCATGAACCCGAGTCCAACAATGATAGGTGAAGCGACTGGGACAAGTTGGAAGATCCAAAATCTCTGAGATGGGTGGGTGGAGATGGGACAAAAGCTTTGGCTGTCAATACGTGGTCTAAGGCTTGGGCTTGGAGGAGGGCCGCCATTGGGCTGCGAGCTCAATTCTTGGTAATGGTTTGCACACAAGGATACGCTCAGCGACAATCCATGGGAACGTGGCTAGTCGATGAGCAGCATGTTGTTGGTAGGTCTGGGCTTTGGTGGCCTCAATTGGCTCGCACCGCTCGCTTGGAATAGGCAAATGCCCGATGGCCATGACGCGTCACAACAACATATTACATTTTGCAAGACGCTGAGCGGTGTGTCTTGGCTTGCGGCGAATGAGACGGAAGACACCCTCCAAACATGAGACCGGTTGTACTGATGCTGAAAGAAATCTCGCGCCTCGTTCGACTGATTGGAATGGTGCAGGCAGTCGGGAAGGCATTGGCTAGGATTGTCGTCAGTGGCGTTGACGACCAAACCCTTTCCTGTTTAGGGCGGCCGTGAACGATGCGCGTTGTGTCCTCAACATTTCTCGCGTCTTGGAGAGCTCTCATTCTCATCGCCTGACCCACATGACTTGTCTTGTCAAGGAATACCTGTGTCACAGCCATCATTGGGGCAGCATTGTCCGGGAGAGATGGACGAATGTTCCCTGCTGGCCCACCTCTCGAAAATTTTTGGTCCTGCCTGGCTTGACGTACATTCTCCGTGGAAAGCTTCCTCTAAAATTAACCGCTTCATGAACGCGAGCTTGAAGGTTCGATGTGATCTTGATGTGACACTCCAGTATAGGCAGTTGATGCCGGTTACGGGATATTTGTGATCACACCCAACTACCTTTCAGATGATGAGTTGCACACCCACAGAAGCTTCCTTAAGGATCGAAGCCAACGTCACGCCAGTGCTCCATTCCTTGAGTTAACCATGGCTTTCTTGGAAAGAGTCCAAGTATCTCTTGTCCACGCAAAACAGCCGTGGCACACTCTTTGGCATGAGATTGAGTCCAGTTCTGACTAATCGGCTACAATGCACTGGGTAGCATACCTCTCGGTCATTGCTTCAATGAGGGGGTTTGACGTGTTTCTTTGACATCGCCTCAAAATCAATTTCCGGTGCCATCGAGCAGAAGTACTCGGACCGTACAAATTTCTCCACTTGCTAACAGCAAACCAAATCGTATTGCAAACGTTGAAGATTCGTTCTGGGATTCCGGGGCAAATCTCTTTTGTCAATTTTTTCCCTGAACTTCATGTGCCACCATATCAACACTGCATCGGTATTCACCAGTGTATGCCTGCCTCAAAGAAAACGCTCACAGTGCGTTCCCCATGGACCCACGAATCCTTCTTGGTACCAAGCGTCTTGCTTTCGATGATTTGTTATACACGACGGTGATCTATTGTCAGTTGACGCTCGCGTATGCTACAGTAAAGATGACCTTCCTCATAGTTTTAGTCGTGACGTATCTGTGTCCTCCGCCACTTTCTCACAGTAGTACACAATCAGCCACTTGGAGACCTGCGACATACCGAGAGCCAAGGTAGTTTTGGTGTTGCTGATTGTCTGTGGAATGCAGGCATATATTATTAGACCAAGCATACCAGGAATGTAGCATGTCAACAGTAGGTAAACTGTACTTTCATAGCCAGGTTCAAAACTCTCTGTTCGGAATAGTAAAGGACTGACACAGGAATTGGCTTCATGAGAAGACGATCATGTTTTCCTCATCACTCATTTGGAAGGTTTGTACCTTTTCCTTGATTTGCATTATAAAAGTTGCATCGGGGCAAACCACCTTCACCGGCGGCAACTCCGGCCCTTACCAACTAATTGACAATTACACACCGGCGAACTTTTTTAGCAAGTTCACGTTCTATACTGTGAGTCTCAAAGTCGACTCTCGCTCGAAAGTTACTGATTCAAGCACCAGGATGGAGACCTCACTCATGGCTATGTCCAGTATGTGTTAAGTGAGCTCGAAAAATGGCCACGATACTAAGCTCTCCCCAGATACGTCAGCCAAACAATTGCCCAGAACAATGGATACATCTCCACCAATGCAAGCAGCGTTTACATCGGAGTTGATACTTTACACGCGTATGATACAAACGGTCCTGGAAGACCAAGCATAAGAATATCGAGCAACAACAATTATACTCATGGACTGTTCATTCTTGATCTCAATCACATGCCCTACGGATGTGGAACGTGGCCTGCTTTTTGGACCGTCGGACCTAATTGGCCAAGTCATGGCGAGATTGGTACGCAGCATTTCATTCATGGAGTTACAATCAATCTAATACTTCTATGCAGACATAATTGAAGGTGTCAACGTTAACAACGAAAATCTTATGTCACTGCATACCAGTGACAATTGCACGATCTCCGGGCTGAACCAGACTGGTCTGCTACAGACAAATAACTGCTACATTTACTCCGGATCAAACTCTGGCTGTGGCTCTTACTCAAACAACAACGCAACACCAAACAATTACGGATCAGGCTTCAACGCCAACAAAGGAGGCGTCTATGCAATGGAATGGACTTCGACGGCCATCAAGACTTGGTTTTTCCCCAGGGGATCCATTCCTTCGACTATAACCCTTCAAGAACCTGATGTATCGCAGTTTGGATTGCCCATGGCTGCATTTGCTGGCGCTTGTCCAAACTCCTTCTGTGGCATTGATGACCATTTTGGATCCCATAGCATCGTCTTCGATGACACTTTTTGTGGAGACTATGCGGGAAATACCTATGGCTCTACCAGCTGCCCTCAAGTGAGCGGTCAAGATTCTATGGCATCTTGCATTAACTGGGTGGCCAACAATCCTAGCAACTTCACGGAAGCCTACTGGTCGATTAATTCGTTGAATGTCTATCAAATGCTGGGTGGATCAAGTTCTGGAACTCCTTCGAGCACAGCTTGCCCAAGTTCCACGACCGTTCCGGCGGCAAGCACATCGACCTTATCCTCGATTTCAGTAGCCATGGGTGCTTCCACGACTTCCCTTACGTCAATGTCCGCGTCCATCCCATCGTCGGTCCCGTCAAGTAGCTCGTCTGCTGCAAGTGGCTCATCGATATATACTGGTCCTAATACTCTAAGTGCGCGCTCAAGCACCAGCTCATTTAGCGGAAGTACGACATTATCTGGTGCTAGCAGTACGTCTTCCGCTCCGACCGCTACAAGCGCCAGCTCCTCCAGCGAAAGCACGATACTATCAGGCGCTAGCAGTACATCTTCGGCTCCGACTGCCACAAGTACTATTGGCTGTCCATCGGCAAATGACACCATCTATACGGATTCCAAAGGGAACGAATATGAGATCCTCTGTGCCACCGACAGCACTGGAAATGGCATGGGCAACGTAGTCTCTCAACCCTCTTTGGCTGCCTGTATCGAATCCTGCACGACCACAGCCGGCTGTATAGCTGTATCGTATGTCAACTCTGGCGGTACCTGCTATTTGAAAAACACCGAGGGAAATCTCAAAAGTTACGACCAAACAACTTTTGCCATTCTTTACGGCGTATTTGAGAACACGTCTGGCTCTAGTACAAGCCAAACCTCAAGTACTGTTGCTGTACTAAGCTCTTCTATCGCTGGCTTGGTGTCCTCTTCAACAATACCGTTGTCCACCTTGTTGAGCAGTGTCTCGTCATCTCTACGATCAACTAGCTCTCCTAGTCCCTCCGTATCGCCCTCGAGTAGCTCTGCTACGAGCTCATTTCCTACTTCCATCCCAATTTCCTCTGCCGGCAGTGTTGCAGGCAGCGCAAGTTCGCCCGCGTCTTCTAGCGCGGCCGCCTCAAGCCCCTTGGCCAGCTTGACTAGCTCAAGCAGTGTAAGCAGCGCTGTATCCGGCTCTGGTGGTAGCACTGGAGGCATCAGGAGCAGTTCCGCCAGCACTAGCACCAGCATTTCTGTTTCGAGCTCTTCTTCATCACTCATATTGAGCTCGTCATTATCTTCCTCTATCGCGTCACCTTCGCAGTCTCCTAGTACAACCGCATCCTCTTCGCAGTCTCCGAGTGCAACCTCCCCTTCCTCGTCGGCATCCAGCAGTATCGGCATATCAGGATCGTTTTCTGCCGTTTCTTCCTCGTCTACTAGCGCTTCTCACTCTTCGCTTACTTCCTCCACATCATCTTCGCCAACATCATTTACCGCATCCTCGTCCTCCCCGGTAAGCAGCTCATCATCAGCAGCGGCAACAGGATCTTGTGCTCAACTAGCGCTGTATAATAATGTCTACTCTGACTCTAATGATGTTGCGTATACTATCCAATGCAACTATGACCATGGTGGAGGAGACTTGGGAAGTCTAGCTGTCAACAACTTCTCTGATTGTTTCTCTGCCTGCGATAGAGCGCCTGGCTGCATCGCCTTTTCCTATCTAGGAGGACCAGGTCCAGGAAACTGTTATTTCAAGACGTATCTCAACCCCGGGCAATCGTCTCCGGGAACAGACTTTGCCTTGCGCGGATTCTCTGGCGCTGCGAGCAGTTCGCCGACAGGCAATGTACAAGCAGCAACAACGAGTTCAGGGTCGTCATCCTCTGGTATTGCCATTTTTTCGTCGAGCCTGTCTACTTCTCTTTCGTCGTCTCCATCTGCCTCGGTTAATTCTTACCCATATCTATCGTCCACAGCTCTATCCTTTGCTGCTACCATCACGTCTTCAACGGCCTTGTCTATTACCAATACGACTTCATCCGCTACGGCACCGTCTTGCTCGTCCGTCTCACAGCTGTGTCCAACCTACAATGGTACCACATACACTGATTGTACTGGAGCTCAGTATAACGTCATTTGTGATACCAATCAAGGAGGCATACCTCTCAACGGACCTGGATACAAGAGGACTGAAAAAGTACGCCGAACAAGCCAGCAACCTTCTTTTGCCGCTTGTATGGCCGAATGTGACGTCGTGGTAGGGTGCGTTGGCGCAGCTTATACGGGCACGAGCTGCCAGTTGTATAGTAGCCTGACTGGTTCGCCGTTCAGCAGCCCCGGAACGGTTTTTGGAGTAAGAAATGGAACATCGAGCAGCTTACCAAGCCTGTCAGTTATCAGCTCAACAACTTCCACATCCGCGTCCAGCATCGCAGGTTCCTCGTCCGGCTCATGCCCTGCAGCGAACAATACCGCTTACACTGATAGTTATGGTCAGACATACGAGCTACTTTGCAGCATTGACCACCCCGGTGGTGCCTTGGAGCAGATTCCGGCTGCATCTTTGCTGGCTTGCCTTAGTTCCTGTACGGCGTCTGGATCTTGTGTTGCCATATCATTTGTTGCTAGTTCACAAACATGCTCACTGAAGTCGTCGATCACTGGACTTGGGACATTCAATTCGAGCTCGACCTTTGCTATTCTGTTAAGCCTCTATAGTGGTGGAGGCGTTCAGCCTATTCCTTCGACGACGAGCATCTCGTCACCCTTAAGCACACTCTTGGGATCTGGACCGACCTCGCCATTCTCTACTGCATTTACTTTTAACTCATCAACTTCGTCCTTAAGATCAACTTCTCCGGGCGTCAGCATCGCTACCGTGCCTTGCGGCAGCTGTCCAGCAGGCGTGACAACGACGACATTGCCATGCACTGCTTGCCAAGGCTATCGAAACACTGTTCAGACTAGCACTCAGCGGAGCACAGTCACTGTGACTGTCTGTCCGACTTGCACAATCTCGTCGACAACCCCATCAGTCAGAGCTTCCCTCTGCTACACTTGCGGGCTCACTCCGACAGTGGTCACAGGCTCGGCATCTGGTAATGGTGGGCCTGGAAGCGGCATCTGTACAAAGCCTGGCCGCGGCACGACAACAGTCTTCACCACGTATACTATAACGACATGCCCTACGCCCTTGATTTGTCCTGCGCAGATTGGATTGGCAGGAGCTGGTAGCGGCAGCAACTCTGGCGCAGGGGCCGGAGGCATAGGGTGGTCTCCCGAAGGGGGTTCCGGCCATGAAACAGGTTCGAATTTTATTTTCTCATACGTACAAGGCCGAAGATAAGCTAACTCTGTTATAGGTTCTGGGACTGGTTCTGGCTCTGGAGAGCTTGGAGGTAGCGGCGGTACTGCTTCAGGCTCTACATTTGGCTCCGGCAGCGGCAACACGGGCCCTGGTGCCGGATCGAATGGTGGTGCCGGCGGTAACACTGGTCCTGGAGGTTCAAATTCTGGTATAGGCCCCAGCACAGGCTCTGGAGCTGGGAGCAGTTCCGGAAGCAGTGCCGTTCCAACCTGTCCGACCTCAGATGGCACGAACTATGTCGATTTTGCTGGCCTTGTCTACAGCATCGCCTGCAATACCCTCTACGTCACGACTCCTTTGACAACGCAGTCCCAGATATCTTTCACCGGTTGCATCAATGCTTGCGACATGTACAATGCAATGCATTACTACCAAGCCAGTCCTTGCGCCGGAGTGTCTTACCAGCAGGGGAATGGTGGTACATGCTTGCTCGTTGGTAGCACTAGTCCAAGCGTACCGCAAACTGGTAGATGGAGTGCCAAGTTGGTGACCAATGCCGCTGGTTCCAACGGAACAATGCCCTTCGGTCCGGTTGGGACGAACGTAGGTGGCATGGGTGGTAGTGGCACCAGTTCTGGTTCTGCCTCGGGTTCTGGGTCTGGAACTGGCGCAGGATCTGGCTCTAGCAGCGGTTTTGGGAATGGGGGCGGAGGAGGCTCAGGCAGCGGCCTAGGGAGCGGAAATGGCGGCACTTCCGGGATTGAATCAGGCTCTACGAGTGGATCGGGCTCCGGTGGGGGCGGCGGCGGTTCAGGAGGAGGTAGCGGTTCTGGCTTGGGCTCCGGAAATGGGTCGGGCAATGGCTCAGGAAACGGCTCAGGCAATGGCTCTGGCTCAGGGAATGGCTCGGGCTCAGGTAGTGGCGGCTCTGGAACGGCAGGCGGCCTGGGAAACGGAGCAGGAGCGACAGGCAGCGCGGGGGGGAATGGTGGAGCTGGTGACAATGGCAGCGGGAATGGAGGCACTGGGGGCGGCGAAAGCGGAACTGGAGCTGGTACTGGAGCTGGTACTGGAGCTGGTGCTGGAGCTGGAACGGGAGCTGGTGCTGGAGCTGGAACTGGAGCTAGTACTGGAGCTGGAACTGGAGCTGGTACTGGAGCTGGAACGGGAGCCGGTGCTGGAGCTGGAACGGGAGCTGGAACGGGAGCCGAAACGGGAGCTGGAACGGGAGCCGAAACGGGAGCCGGAACGGGACCTGGCACTGGAGTTGGAACGGGACCCGGTACGGGAGCCGGAACGGGCCTTGGAACGGGCCCTGGAACTGGGGCGGGCACAGGTCTAGGTACTGGAGTGTCCTACGGCATCAGCACCATCGCGAGTACAATATACGGCGTCTCGACTGCTGTATCGACGTATGTATCGAATGGCCAGACTGTATACTCTACTTACGGAGTTTCCACTGTCCTTTCGGTCTCCTACGGATACCGCACAGAGACTGTTACGACCACTACGTCCCACGTCATCTACAGTACCATCGTCAGCACTACCGTCAGTGTATCCGTAAGCATTTCCTCAGCCCCAGGGCAAACGATCTATCAGACCCTGCCTCCAGCTACTGTAACGGTCAGGGCTTCCCAAAGCAGCTCGAGCTCAACTTTTTCGTGTCGGACGACCAGTGCTAACTATCTCAACAACGGATTTAGCGGCAAGAGAAAGCGGAGCATATTTGATTCCGACGTTGTGCTCCAAGGTCAAGAAAAGATGGCAAGACCTGGAGCAGCGCCGAAGTTGTGGTTCAAGGAGTAATTGGGTTTCCTTCAGAATTGACATTAGCTTGCATTTATCTGTGGGAGAGTGATGATGTACGGTATTGTTAATAGCAGGGCGTGAGCCCAGGATTAATACTGGCTTTTCAGCCTTTGCTCAGAATTAAATGACCAAGACTGACTAGCAATCCAATTGATTCGATAGTTCATATCAAAACCGTGATGGGACCCCGCAAAGGATCGAGACGCTCGTTTGCGCCAACAATAACCAATTCCACAATCACGGGAGACGCATCAGTACGAAATTCTTGACATCAGGCTTGAGAAACACCCCTTCTTCATGGACGCCGACACCAGTGCCATCCAATCTGGATCCCACCCCAATAATCAACCCGTGATCACCTATCTGTCCTCCTTCCTCGCCTCATCTCCTACCTATCCTCCTTCTTCCCCTCATCCCCCCCAAACCTCCCCACCGTCACCCACTCCAACTTCTTCCCCGAATCCTCCGCCATCTGCCC
>JAGFVP010000464.1:0-12663 GCA_021031095.1 Bathelium albidoporum
TTTTTATACAGGTAATATTTAATCTTAATAAATTAAGTTATAAAATTAAAATAGTTAATAAACTATTTCTGTTTTACGGGTTTACTTTTACTAATAATAATAAGTTTATATACGTGATGTTTATAAAAGGTATATTTTAAGATTATATTTTATCAGATATTCTCAGACCGCTACCCCGTAACAGGTAAAAAAATTAGAATATAAGGGTGGTTACAGCAGTGTGAGAATATCTTCCGTTATTAGTCAGACTAATTTTTAAGAAGCCTCAGCCTGTAACGGGCAGACGGAATATATACAGGAGTAGGTTCCGCGCACGTGCAACGCACGACCTCCGCAAGTAGCCCGCACAGGTCTCGACAGCGTTTGACAGGCCTGCGGCCTTACAACAACTCTGTAACAGACTGTGATATGATTACAGTTTTAGATAAGTCTTTTCTGCTAACCCAGGCTTATAACCTGTTAAAAGGCTACGAGCACTGTGGGATCGTCAGAGGACACAGAAAAGGAAGTAAAGTCACCTGAAATTACGTGCGATACACTGCTGTAAAAAGAACTGCCAACTGTGTTACTTGCTGATGTGCTAGCTAGTGTGTTGATAAATACAGTCTGGTTGTGTGTTGGAAGAAAGGAATGAGTTTTGTTTCCGCGCGGCTTCACACACTAACCCTGTTGGGATAACGACCCAACTTACGTTGTCCTGCTGAACTGCATATTCTCAACAATATTTTATTTATTTCAGTTTATAATTAGAATATCTTATTATTAATTTTTATGAGTGATTTCTCTGATATATTTAGGTTATAAAAAAAACCTGTTTTTTAATATTAAGTACATTTTTTAAAACCCCGTGAGTTAACATAATAATTAGTCTTATAACAGAGACAGGAATAATAAACACGTATAATAAAAAGATAGTTAATAATACTATAAATAAGTTAATAATAACGAAAAATGGATAATAAGTGAGTAAATAAAAAATATTAAGAAGCCATAACAGTAAAAATAAGATTAAAAAAGGTTTTAGTACCTAAAACCGGAATAATATTTCTTTGGCGGAAAAAAAAAGTAATATAATAATCACGGAATGAGACAGGTAACCGTGACTACTATAAAAAAATAAAACAGAAGAAGACGTGTTAAACACCGAAAAAATACCGTAAGGTAGAAAAAGTCACGTGACGTGTTTAGTGGAAATATATATTAAACAGTGTGCTCAGTGGGAATATACACTAAACAGCGTGCTTAATAAGAATATATACTAAACAGTGTGTTTAGTAGGAATCCGCACTGAGTAAAGATACTCAGTGGGAAACCACGCTAAACACCGACAGTATATAAGAACTGATAATATCCATCCAACTTAAACTCAGTGTGTTTAATCTCATCTTTACATTAGTTTTATATTTATAGCCTACAGTGATTAGTAATTAAATTAGATTACTAAACCTATTACCGAGTAATCAGTACAATCTGTCCTTATTACAGATTCTGTACTGTGTGCTTTTTATCAAACATTTATTACCCAAAGATCCTCACGTTGTAAAAGTTGTCTGTAGGACAACTTCACCCTTTGCTATAGCCAACAGACCAAACCTAATTCAATCATTTACTTGTATCTGTACAAGGATCGCAACAAAAGGTGTTTAAAATATTATAATCCTTATACAGATACAAGTAAATAATTAAATTAGGTTTATACTGTTAAACATGACAGGAGATAAAGTTATCTTACAGATAATTCTTATAACAGGAGGTTCTTTAAATAATAAGGACTCAGTAAGAAACACACAGTACAGAGTCTGTAATAAGGACAGATTATACTGACTACTTTATAATAGGTTTAGTAATCTAATTTAATTACTAATCACTGTAAGCTGTAAATATAAAACTGATGTAAAGATTAAACACACCAAGTCTAAGTTAGATAGACATTATTGGTTCTTATATACTGCTGATACTCAGTGTGATTCCTCACTAAACATTCCTGCTCAGTGCGCACTCCCACTAAACACGCTACTCAGCGTATATTCCTACTAAGCACGCTACTCAGTGTATATTCCCACTAAGCACGCTGCTCAGTGTATATTCCCATTAAGCACGCTGCTCAGTGCATATTCTCACTGAGCACATCACGTGACTCTTTCTGCCTTACGGTACTTCTTCGGCGTTCGACACACTTCCTTCCGTTCTACTTTCTTATGGTGGTCACGGTTACTTGTCTTTACCCCGTGATCACCATAATGTACGTTTTTTTTATCTGTTTATTTAAATAATCTTTTAATAAAATAAGACGTTTTTATTCCAATTAAGACACCTAGATGTTATAATATTAATTATTGTAAAAATATTTATTATATTTCCTGAAATAAACATGGACCTAATATATACACTTATACGTAACATAAGTGGAACATTTATTAACTATCACGGTACCTTAAAATTTAATAAATAAAGATAAATAATAACAACAAACAGTGCTGTTAAGGTGAGATTTTAGTATAATCAGCTATACTAACAACTTAATAAGAAAGACACGGTTTAAGTTATATCGTAAAATAATATAACTCCGAAAAGAACGGAGGTAATATAATAATTTATTAATACAGAAAATACCGGGGATAACAGAAAGATGTCTGAAACGGAAAAAACATAATTAATAAAATATTATAAATCACGTGATATATTTTATATATTTTACATCACAGAACAGAAAAATATATTCTGTGTGCTCTGTATTATAAAATAATTAAATCAATTAATAAAAGGTGTTGTGAGTTATATAACGTGTTTTATATGTTTTACATCACAAAACAGAAAAACATGTTTTATGTGTTTTATATCACAGAGTAACTTTAATATATAAAAATCAGTGATATCCATCCAACTTAAACTCAGTGTGTTTAATCTTTTTTTATTATTTACAGTTTACAGTGATTAACAATTAAATTAGATTATTAAATCTACTACAGAATAGTCAGTATAATCTGTTCTTATTACAGATCCTATACTACGTGTTTCCTAACGAGCCTTTATTACCCAAAGAACCCTCTGTCATAAAAGTCGTCTGTAGGACGACTTCGACCTCTGCCACGTCCAACAGTCCAAACCCAATTCGATCATTCAACTTGTACCTGTACAAGGATCGTAACAGGGGGTCAGTCGGTTAATATTTTTTTTAGTAAAGTCTTTAAACTTGTGGACTGTGATTATAAACTGTGAACTGACTTATACTGATAAAATGTTTACCATACTTACATAAGAAGCATCCACACTTTACTTACTTTTTTTTCTGTCCCTCCTGTTGTTTTGAAGATTATTATATGAGCCTTACCTTCGCGTTTATCAAGCAGTAGCACTTCTTTATGCGTACTCGATCTGACGACATCTGAGTCTCAGTCCATTACCTGCTCGAAATGTCGTTTTCTCTCAGATTGAGGTCTACATTATGGCTTATATTTTCTCATTCTTTCTCCTGTGCCTGACAGGGCTTTCGATTTATCCAAACTTATCAATTTAATTTGGATTCTTCAAAGCGTATTTTACTTATTCTTCAGGCATCGTCTCAAAATTCGTGGGAACATACACCAACGCTAGGTAATTTACTAGCAAACAGTGACTTGTTTGGGTCCTTATTTTTTCACACCCATTTACATTGATGATTTTACTAATTATTTTCATCTTATTCGGCTCAAGATACAGAATTTTTAATAAGTGCTATCTATCGCCAGTTAATAGTCACAATTAGATAATAATACTACTAATCTTATAGATCTTTTTGTTTTAAGACACTAAAAAAAACACCCGGAATCCTAAACTTTTTCTATTTTACACTCACGGCCCCTTTTTATTACCGTCTTATGTGCCGTTACACACTCCGTAACCTCACCAGTAATAAACATTCTGAAGTGCTTCCAGTTAAACTTGGCCCGAATAGTTTGAACAAACCTTGGTTCAAGTCCTCAAATCAAGCAAACAGTCGTGGAAGTAATGCCTTTCAGCGTCTCATTGATATCAGCGATGAAGACGCTATGTACTTAAGTGCGACGTGGCGCAGTATCATAAGCGCGTGGGCGGCTAGCCTAGCCGTCGTGTTGTAACAACCATAGCCATCATCAACCAGCCGGTCGTCTTAGCCGTGGTCGTCGTCTCTGCAGCAAAGTGCGGCTTGGGGGAGTGGTGGTGGTGACTCGCACCTTACTCGGCCGCTCCCTATTTCCCTCCTCTTCATCGCCCACGTCGAGAGTCTGTCGCCGCTCCCTATTTCCCTCTCCATCGCCCACGTCGAATCTGTCGCCGCTTCCGGCCCTTTTTCTGTGTTGGGTTGGGTTGGGTTGGGTACAGCATCTTCTGCAGCGGCGAGGACTTCTTGGATAGAGTTAACGTGTTTCTTGGCGGGGCGCTCTTTCTCCTCCTCGTCTTCTCCGGATATCCGCCGCCGCTTTCTCCTATGTGGTGTGGCCAGGGGTTGTTCGGCGGACAGTGGTGGTGTCGGGAGCCAGCCTGCTTGGCGTTGCCTCCGCGGCCTCCGGGGCCGCTCTGGTGCTGCCGCTGGTTTCCCCGGACCGACTCTGGCATCAGCATCCTCACCGTCGTGGTCTCCATCTCCGTCATCGTCATCGTCGTCGCTGCCATCGTCAGAAATGGCCCCCTCAAGCTCTTCCTGCGCCGTCAACTCGGCCTTGCGCTTCGCTTTGACCTCCGGTGGCGTGTGGCCCAGAGGCCATTCGTCGGCGGCGCCATGATACATGACAGTTCTGCATATCTGTTCGGTGATGACCGCATTGAGGTGCTGCTCAAGTGCGGTGGCGAGTTGGTCATCGTAGGCTTCCGAGAATACCGGTGTGCCCGCGCGAGGAACGAGGTAAGCACCTTGAGTGGCAACAATGTCGAGGTAGTCCTGCAAATTCGCGTTGCTGTTAATGAATGGGCCGTAATGCGAAAACTGGATCAAAGAGCATGCAAGCTTACGATGGGCAGATCCTGGCTGGACGCGGTAATGGGTGGGCTGTCTGGTCGCGATGTCATGGCCAGCGATGGCTTTGTGCAGGTTGGGCTGTTTTGGGGGGAAGTTGGGGTGAGAAATCGCATGAGTCAGCACGGCGCCGCGAGGGGGTTGTTACCACATGATCTGATATGGAAACAACAAACACAGGGCAGCGGCATCATTATCAAGAGAATCGGGAATTCAATTGCTACAAGCACTGGATATTATTATATCTACACTAGGGCTACTAGTCTCTCTCTTGCACAACCATGACATGCTAGCCAGGTGGCCTTCCAAACGACGCTCACTCACACCTCGTCACCTTCAAGGCCATACTCCAATCGTTGTCTCTTCGCCTGCGGAGAGTCGGGCAGCAATGGGCCCCAAGCTGGGTGTTGGAGAACCTCGTCAATGTCGGGGCGCAGCGCATCATTATTCGCTGCCCACTTATATCTCACCATCTCAATGAAAAGACCGCCAACTGCGAGGTGGTTTTAGATCAACTACCAGAAGCCATTAAATCTCTGCGACGTAGTACACTTACGATGTAGGTAGCCTCTGGATGGTGACACGCGCGCACTCTTATAATCCCTGGCCATTAGGTCAATGGCATTCTGATAGCTCTTCTGGAAGGACGGGCGCAGCTTCTCGTTATCCTTGCCGTCGCGCCATGGATTGATGGAGAACTTCCACGGGTGGCAGTTGTACGTCAGTTCGAACAAGATGATGCCCATGGACCAGATATCGATGGAGCGATCATAGTCTTCCAGCTCGAGCTCGGGAGCGAGATAGCCGATCGTGCCGACCGTGCCCGGCTCGGGCACCAACGACCCACCTGCCTGGATGTGCCTGGATGTGCCGAGGTCCAGCAGGACGGAACGGAGCGGCTTGCCAATGAGACCGATGTTGGTTGGCTTCAGGTCGCGGTGCAGCCAGCATCCGTCGTGCATGACCTTGACACCCAGTAGTGCGGCGCGGAATGCAGCTGCCGCCTCTGTCGTCACGCCCTTGCACCCTCTGTCGAGCTCATACGTCAGCTGCGCTCTCTTAAACCATGATTTCAAGAACACGAGAGGCTTAATACCCCTTACTCCGAGTCCCCATCAAGTTACCGAAGGTCTGGGGTGTCATCGGCTTTAGGACAATGGCAACATTGTCAAAGGCCGTCTTGGAGGAGAACTCTTCGCCGTTGGAATAGATCACCTCTGCCATACGTAAAATTCGTTCACCGTTATCTGACTTCTGTGCGAGATCAGTCACTTCTCGAAGTGTCTCGATCTCTTTATCCACACTGTGACGATTTCGGGAAGTCCGCTCCACCACTTTAATGGCGGCCACGTTGGCTGACTGATCTGAGGCGAAGAATACCCTTCCGTGACCGCCCGCACCTAAAGCATCTCCCAGTGTCCACCTGCCCATCATTCTCTTGTTTAGGAGTGGGGTTGGCATCTCGACATCAATGTTGGTATTGGCAGCCGCCGGCCCGCTGAGAACGCGAGGCACATAGCGTCTACGTTCTTCCATAAAGTCGTCTTTGGTAGCGAATTCCGTCCACTGGAAGTGGTATTCAAGCTTATCAAGCAGGATGTTCATGCTGTGCTGGTTCAAGTGATACGGCCGTCGCGTGGCTGCATCACCATTAACCGTCAACTGCGCCGACGGAGACCTGGAGCAGCCCATGATGTAGAGGCCCATGCTTCCAGGAAAGAAGCTGAACCGCGCATGAGGGTTCCGGAGGTTAACGCCGTGCAACTTTGCGAAAGACCTGGTGCAGAGGAGCAGGTCGATGGGTATGTTTTCCAAGGGGCCTTTTCCCGCCGCCCATCCCCTCTCCGGCACGGCCGGCGGAGTCTGCAGCCCCAGCAGATAATAGCCGACCCAGACCATGCCGAGCTCTTGAAGCTGCTCCTCAGCATCGGTATCTGGCTCCGTAAGGGTTTCGCTCGCTTCGCCATCACTGTTATACTTGGTGCGTTCCATTTCGCGTCGAAGGCGAACTATCTCGTTGTCACATGTTTGTTCCGGCTCGACAAACATGCGGCGGAGGGCGGCTTGAGCGTCATCTGTCAGATAATTCTGGCGCTGAGACGTGAGGACGTCATACGCGTCGCTGAATGCTAGCCTGGCGAGGGCATTCGCGGGTGTAAGGGAGGCAAAGGCGCGGTCCGACATTTGATAACAGATAGGGGTGCTTACGGCAGACTCCGATAAGGCATATATAAAATACTAATAAATTGTACAGCTGCATAATTACATAATGCAATAAAATCCCTAGGGGATTCCAATTCCCATGCATAACCTAGGCTTACGCACTCCTTAATTCTACGCGCTCTCTGATCTTACGCGTCTCCTGATTCTACGTACTCACTGACCATATACACTCATTGATCACACACACATACTGATCTTGCACATTAGCTGACTTTATACACTTTTTGATTCTACGCACATTCTGGTCTTGTACACTCTCTCCTATATGCTCACTGATTTCACGCGCTCTCACAATCTCCTCCTGCGCACTGCGCCTCTCTGGCATTATCTCACAGACTGCTTTCACGCACTCCAGTCCGGCGCATTCCTGGCCACTCTCTGGTCTCACGCACTCTCTCGCGAACTTCTAATCTCACGCATTTGACGACAACTGCTGAATAGAATATACGAAAGCTAATTTAATCTACACTAAATTTAGACGCCGTTGCCCCCGTTTTGGTTTTGACTGTCCCGGTGACCTAAAGCAGCGGCAAATTGAGCCAGATCAGGCACCAGATTCCCCAGCGCATAGCTTTATTTAAGCAAAATTGTTTTGGAAATATCCCAAGAGCCATGGTTTTCTCGTGATAAGTGGCTTAGGGAAGGTACTAACACAAGACAAATCTGCATTGAGAGAGGCTTGTGTTGAAGTTTATGGAAGAGCAATCAGCAGAAAGTATGCGGTCTAGCCAGCAACTCGTTTCCGCACACAGAGCCAACTGCATCCGTCGGAGAGGGAAGACAATGCGCAGCGACAGGTCTGACAGCCATAGACTGAGTATTATGTAAAGCCAGTTAACTTACCAAAACGTGCGAAACATGCGGGATTACTTCGTACTGGCCAGGATTGGTAATCGCCTAGATTAGAAGTACCCATCCATACAGCGATCTTACATGGATTTGCGCGCAACAGCCAAAATAAGACTGTTGAAGACCTTGCGATATCGTAATAAAACTTTGAGACTTCAATCAGACCCTTCTATGGGTATCAAGGGCGCTAGAGGCTTGATGGTAGTGCTGTGCTGAAGGATCTCTGCGAGGCGATCAAGAGGGGCCTGTCTGCAAATAGCTGCAAGGGCGAGAGTAATATTCCGGTTTGAGGTGGTATTCAGTGATCAGAGTGGCTACGGCGCGCATCTAATATGAAATTACAGCAAGCAATGAAGCGTGCATAGAATTTGAAATTGATGAAGTCAAAGCACCGCTTGGATCTTTCGGCACGGCGGGGTTTTTGCTATACAGGGAGAGACGTTACTGCTAATATTATTTAATTCATAAAGCAATTGTTTGTCGCCCCTCACAATGGCGATACTTCTTACAATGGCATTGGTAAATGTTGCGGTCCTTCAAATACTTGTTTTGCAACTGGTTTTTTATAGTGAACGCTCCTGTTAGATTTTTGGACATTCAAGACACAAAGAGACAGCATAGATGATGATGTTAGAATAGCTTTCGTAGCCTACAATTTTAAACTTATCTACATATCTGACTGGTATTCTAGTTCCAATAACCGTACGTTATCATCGAAATGTTTGCAAGTTAGAGAACGGAGATTATCCCGCATCTGGTCGATAGCTGGGACTGAGTATCATTAGTTGAACACGGTCTCAAATGAGGGCTTCTGATAGTTACCCATTATCAGTATTGTTGGCTTCTCGTCCTGTGTCTTTGTCGGTTCATCTTCCAACATGAGCTCCTCTGGACTGTTCTCAAGATCAACAGACTTCGTTTCTTGTATCCCGGTTATGACCTCGTCTTGTACAGTTTACTCAAGGTCCACAGTGCCTTTATAGCCCATAGCATGGCGGCTGAATTCATAGTCAATATCAACCCCATTATTAATATATATTGACATCTTGAGTATCTATATTGTGTTAGTATGCATGTCAAAGCGATTTCAGATTCAGCTTACGTAGCCTTCGTCTTCATCGTCATCATCGAAAGCTTTATTAAGCACTGGCTGAAGAGCTTCACTCATATCTTTTCCCAGTAAGCTTGAAATGACAATTTACAGATCTATGAAACTTATCAATACTGTCCAGTTGCCACACGAGGTGTATCTGGCGAGTGTACCTTTTTCTGGAATGATGGCTGTAGATGAGTTGTTTGAGGTAAGGCAGTAGTGTCACTATACCAAATCCACTTGCTACCATGAGAACTTTTTCATAGTTTCCTACTGACATGCTTCTGCCGTGCGAACCTGTAAAGAGAGCCAAACAAGGTTTTGCTCTGCCTCCTGTATTGCGCATTTCTTGTGCTGATTTGCTGTACGCTAACATATGTCTTGTCAAGCCTCGGCGAGGCTGTATAAGCAACCGTAATACATTTTGTTCATCCTTCGACCAGGAAACTACGGTGAATGGATGACTTTGTAGACAAGATAGTAAAGATATTCGCGGAATCCACAAATAAATATATTGATCGGGTTTGACCGTTTAAAGCTCGGGCTGGAATCAACCTGACCTCGACCAGTTTATCAGACAGGCATCGTCTCAAAATTCGTGGGAACATACAAATGCCGCCGGCCTCCGTACCCCACCAAATTTATTAGCAAACAGCAGCCCGAATTCAGCTGCTGTGTCCACAACAATTTATGATATTGCCTTAAGTGAATTTTGAGCATAAATTGAAGCCATTTAATTTGCTGTGCGCCCTTTCGTCTTAATATCCCGTGGAGTTGCCCTGATTGTCTAGACAAGTATGCATACGGTCCTGCATAGTTAACACCTGCTTATTGATCTCCTCTTGAGAGATCTTGTTACGGAAGTAACAGATGGAGGTTTGGAAGCAGCATTAGTGAGGTTCGGAAGTGGCTTAAGAGGTTCGGCAGCAGCACTCATCAACAGCAGCCATGTATATAAGCAGCTCATAGCCCATTTTCTCACGAATTCAAGCTTCTCTCTCTTCTTCGTTTTCGGTGAATACCATAATAGATCTGCTCTTATTCATGTTAAATGGCCTTAATCAGCTGCTCCTGGTTAAAACAACCACGGTGGTTTACTTGTACACACTGTTTTAGAGTTCGCCAGATAGTCTTAATAATGCTGAAATCAGGGCTGTAGGCATAATTTTAGTATGATTTAATGCGGTGCTTTTTCTTAAAAGTAACCACAGGATTC
This sequence comes from Bathelium albidoporum, assembly GCA_021031095.1. NCBI lineage: Eukaryota > Fungi > Ascomycota > Dothideomycetes > Trypetheliales > Trypetheliaceae > Bathelium > Bathelium albidoporum. The sequence goes on from JAGFVP010000464.1 coordinate 10,354, forward strand.
TTTTTTAAACGGTTGCCGTGAGCACTATCTCCATCCTTTTCCAAGATCAGATGTTCGTGAAGGTGAGCAGGTAAGGTGTCCTGATAAGAGCGTAAAGCAGGTATATAGATGTTTTCCAAGATCTTCACATATTACTTTTGTGTGAGATCCCCAGCACCTTCTTGATCCTAATACAAATCTAACTTTGTCTTAAAATTCCAGCTAACAGCAGCCTAATAATATAATATTGTAGTATTCCTTTAAGACTTAAATTGTATGTAATCAAGCTTACAGTGTTCCTATTTTTATTTTGTTACCCAACAGTGGTTCTCCTGTCTAATAACAAAGTGTGTCTCATCTGAGAAGTGAATAAGCTTTTAATCTTCATCTGTCTAACAGAGGTGATCCCGTGCCTAATTAGACCGGTTTTGTTTAGACACAGACTTAATATATCGTCCCTAACAGGATTTATAACGTGTATAACCATATTCCTTAAGACGTCTACAAAGGGTTTACCAAGAGTAGGATAAATTTAACTCCGTACACACAGCAGGGAGCGTAAGAGCGCGGTGCTCCAAACTGAAGGTAATCCAGAGAATAATAGCTGTGATAAACACAGAGCCAAGAAACCTAGGTCTGCCTGAACACGTAACTTGAGATGTATGCCTAGGTGTGGGATCCTTAAGGTGTTGATAGACAGTAGAAGAAGGGTAGTTTAGTGCTCTACAGATCCCACGTCTGGAACGGCGGTTGGAAGGTGGATAGGCAGCCTCAGTAAGGAAGGCTTGTTTAAGAGCAGCGCGGCGAGGCGTACGAACAACCTTATTCAGCTGACGAGGTGATAACTCCGGATCGGGCGTGAGGAGGCGCCGTGGATCTATACGATCAGCAAGGTTCGAAGTCAACACCATAGCTGAATAAGATGAAAATAATTAGTAAAATCATCAATATAAAAGGGGATGGGAGAATAAGGTCACAAACAAGCCACTGTTTGCCAGTAATACCTAGCGTTGGTGGGGAAACCCGGTTTCTATGTTTCCCACGAATTCTGAGACGATGCCTGGGGTGGACGGAAGCCCTATACTCCGACTTACTATCCACCAGCTTTCTGAATCAGGACCTCCAGATGAGCCTCCACCGCTGCTGGCAGGTTCGCTTCCTCGGTGTTGCCCATTTCTGCGAGATGCGAATGGTGTCCTCGACCTTGCTGCTGCTTCTTCTTCTTCTTCTTCTTCTTCTTCTTCTTCGGGAGCAACAGGCGTTGTGAGCAAAATGAGCAACGTGTATTCCGTGCTTGACCTATCCATGTGAAGGTGAGGTTGTGGAGGAGGAGCATGTTACGGAAGGAACAGATGGAGGTTCGGAAGCAGCTCGTAGCCCGCATCTCACCAATTCATGCTTTTTCTCCTCGCTTGATTCTGGCCATTACCATATCAGAGCAGTATCAGCAGGTGCTGTTCAGCTGGCCAATGGCTGCTCTTGCCGTCACAGTTGCCCCCTCTCCTCCAAGAAGCAAGCTGTCCGCAGCTTGGTGTAGGGATTTTGTGCAGCCAGATTGATATCCCTTTGTTTACGGGAAGGGCCAGATGGAGGTTCGGAAGCAGCTTCGGACAGGCTTGGAAGCAGCGCTCAACGGTGGGCAATCATGTGTATAAGCAGTCCGTAGCCCACATTTCATCACCATTCATGCTTTTTCTCTCCTCTTGAATTTGGCCATTACCATATCACTCTTATTCGTGGAGGTCCAAGTATGTCTGAGGCAAGAGGTGTGAGAAGAGGTCCAAAGAGAGCAGAGAGGTCTGAGGAGGAGAGGTCTAAGGAGGAGAGATCTAAGGAGGAGAGGTCTCAGGAGGAGAGGTCTCAGGAGGAGAGGTCTTTGAAAGTCGTACAAAGGAGTAGCATATGAAGGAGAATGGTCGAAACTTATGTGGAGGTTGCATGATGGTCGTTTGAAGGTGGTCTCAGTGGCCTCAATGGCCTCAGTGGCCTCAGTGGCTGCAGTGGCCTCCGTGGCTGCAGTGCCATCAGAGCACTCAGAGCCCTCAGAGGCCTCAGTGCCCTCAGTGGTCTCAGTGGTCTCAGTGCCCTCAGAGCCCTCGGAACCCTCAGAGCCCTCAGAGCCCTCAGTGGTCTCAGTGCCCTCAGTAGCCTCAGTGGCCTCAGTGGCTGCAGTGGCTGCAGTGCCCTCAGAGCGCTCAGAGCCCTCGCGGCCCTCAGTGGTCTCATTGCCCTCAGTGGCCTCAGAGACCTCAGTGCCCTCAGAGGCCTCAGTGCCCTCAGTGGTCTCAGTGGTCTCAGTGCCCTCAGAGCCCTCGGAACCCTCAGAGCCCT
>JAGFVP010000465.1:0-15095 GCA_021031095.1 Bathelium albidoporum
GGGAAGGGGGCGGCGTAGATAGTGCGTGCTGGCATTAGAGAATAGAGAATTCAAGTACTCATGACATGTACTTGTATGTGAAGGGGGGTGGCTCGGGTGGTAGATAGTTTTCTTTTTTGTACATTAAATTTTTGTCTTGAGCGAATTATATACCCGGGGAATCCCCATGTTTCTAAGAATTCAAAAGTACATGATAATTTTTTTTCAGAAACTTTTTTGTGTGCCTCTTTCTCACGAGCATATGGGGTCTTCCAGAGTAGTTTTTGACCGTTTCAAGCAATGAAAATAATGCATGAGCAAAGATTTGTGATCAATTGCATTTTGCGATTTCAGGATAATTGTCGTGGTTTGTTCCGATAGCCAAAGACTCAGAAGAACAGTCAAGGAGGCCCCCAACCGAATTTTGGATTTGAACTTCAGATTTTTATTTTGTCTAATCTAAAAGACTGGGTACCAGCCACGATTTCGTTGGGGGTCTCCCCGACCAAATTTCAATGTTTTCAGACGCGTGCGTTTTTGAAGAGTCATCTATTGGGGTTTGTCACAAGAAATGTCATGACATGTGTGCCAATGACCAAATTACCCAGCAAAACAATTGAGAGGGCCCCCGGTCACATTCTACGTTTGATACATACATTTTATTTTTCGTCTGTTTTTGAGAGCCAGGTCAATGACCACAATTTCGCTGAAGTCCTCCCAGATTTGATTCTGGAGTATTGAGGCATGCTCTTATTCAAGCAACCAAGTAATATCGATTGAGTCTATTACCCGTGTAAACGCGCTCTTTGGCTCATCTCCTATCAGCGATATTGAAAGATACTTGTTAGATATTGTGACGTAGCCAAAAAGGACTTGAAGGTTCGTTCCTTTTGGTTCAATAATATATGCATAATGTCCCCAACACAGGAGCCTTATATCGATTTCTTAGCGTCTCCGACTGCCCGGCAGGGAGTGACATAATCTTGTTGAGCGCGGCGAATCACAGCATTTGCGACGCGCATTGACGGTAATCTCATCAATTAGAAAGCGCAAGCGGGCGAAAAGGTTTCGCAGGCGCTTGTGATGAAGTCAAAAACATGAGATCTTCCAAGAAATTGAATTTTCAATCCAATCCACGAACGTGACTGGAAATGATCACACCACGCGTATTTCCTCTACTATGGAACTTCCGTACACGTTCGACGATTTCCAGCTCAGCCGTAAGCCGAGCAGCGCCTCGAATACTCAAGCCCGAGGTCCCTGTTGAAGAAGAGAACGTGCCTGGTTATGATCCCAACCTCTTCTGTCCGGTGCATCCTGGAGACTACTTCAACAACCAATATGAGATGATAGCGAAGCTTGGATTTGGACGTTCATCAACTGTTTGGCTAGCCCGAGATACCACACGGTATGTGTCATACTGGCTGGTCGGTGTTCGAATTGACGGCTTTACAGCTGGTGGTGGCAGTCAAATCCGTATGTCACCATCAAGGTCAACGTGACGAGGGAATCTGGGCAGAACACGACGAGACATGAATTAAACATAGCTCAACGCTTCAAGACGGATCCGCCGCACAAAGGACGCGCGTTTGTGCGTACTGTACTTAACAGTTTCGAGCATATAAGACCAGATGGAAGAACACACTTATGTCTAGTTTTCGAGCCGATGAGGGAGTCCCTCTCGCTGTTCCAGCAGCGCTGGGAGGACAGCAAGCTCCCACTAATCCCCTTCAAAGTATACTTGATATTCCTTCTACGGGGCCTCGATTATCTTCATTCTCATTGTCACGTAATTCATACAGGTAACATGAGATTATCCTTAGTACGACACGCAGGCTCATGTATTCTAGATCTTAAACGAAACAACATCCTCATGTCATTTGAGCACCCTTCAGTTCTGGAAGACTTCATCCGCCGGCAAGCCGAAGAGCCCATGCCTCGGAAGTCTAGAGATGACTGGACCGTGTATATATCGCACAAGGACCTTGGAAAGCTCAGCTCTTGCGTTGTATATCCGCAGATCGCGGATTTCGGTTTAGCCGCACATGGAGATAGCTCTAGCCCTCTTACTTACCCCATCCAGCCATCAATCTGTCATGCTCCAGAGGTCATGTTAGGCACGTCTTGGACGTACAGCGCAGATATTTGGAATCTTGGTGTATTGGTCAGCTTCATTATGGCTCTGCCCCACCAGCTACTAATGCAACGTAGATGTGGGACTTATTAGAGAACAGGGGCCTTTTCCAAAACGTTCGCTCGAGCCAAGGCAAGTACGATAGCCGAGCGCACATAGCGGAGATGATTGCATTATTAGGGTCTCCACCAAAGGCACTGCTGGATCGAGAAAAAGAATGGAGCCAAGTCCAGTGGAGTCATCGCATTGAAAATCCAGACGGCGTAAGCTGTCAAACCCCTCGTGAGTACTTCAATGGACCATTTTTCAGTCCAGAAGGTAATACTGAACGCCGCCTCTACGCCCAACCACAGCTAATCTTGGTTGTTAGGGGATTTCCTTTACAAGCAACTCGTGCCAAGCAATCGCAGTTTATCCGACTCAATCCTTTCCCTCGAAGGCGAAGACAAACAGCTATTCCTCGACTTTGTCGGTAGTATGCTACATTGGTTGCCTGAAAAGAGAAAGACCGCGAAGGAGCTCCTCGATCATGCCTTCTTGGCCTCCATAGATGCTTGACTGTTTGCGTAAAACAGCCAGGGACGAAGTCCGCTATTTGTTACGAATGCTTTGGAGACCTTCTACCCGCAGATTATGATGACGTTTCGTCACGGTGATGCGTCTTGACCAAAAATTTTCACTTCGGGTTCGACAAGGATTCAGCCTGAGCATCAAATGAGCTGCTTCGAAGCAGCCATTACATGGTAACCAGTGCAAAAGTACCTTACCAGCATACACGCGCCTCAACAGCAATGCCAAGTCAGCAGCAGGACGGGCAGCCGAGCGGTTTTAATAGGTATGGTGAAAGGAAAGAGTTTGGAAGGACAAGAGGCTGTCCTTGCAACAACGTCGGGAGGAGCTATGCATAAGCAAGCGACTCGTCTCGATCAAAGGATGTTGCCGGGCATCGACGTATTATGAAAACCCCTCCAGTGAATGCAAATAACTGTGCCACGGATCGACCACAATTTTATTTGTGAAGCTCATTGCTGAAGTGACAAGGATGACCCAGCTGATTGCCTTCGTTAATTGCACAAATCAGCCAGTCTGGGCTGAACTGGTCTTGGATTACATCTCTACAGTTGCTTAAACACTGCCCAATCTTCATTGAATGCTTCGGCATGCAGGGATCTTTCATCTTGTTCTGGCTCTGCATTTCTTCCCGGATGGCTTGCTTCGCATTTGAGAGGCGCGGATGACGCTGGCCATCGTTCTTACTGTTCGTCACCGGAAAATCTCCTTTATTCAAGGGCGCCACAATTACGTTAGATGACGCCTGTTTCCACAGGGCCTGGATGGGGTACCGGTTGTGTCAGATATTCCAGTGCCCTTAGCCTTCAATCCGACCGCTATACGAACACCAGGCCAATCATATGTGGCAGATGCGGCAGATTCCAAACGATCAGGTCGCAAATTTCGTCATGTTAAGTGCGGCACGTGGAGGCTGGCCAAAATTAGATTGACGATGCTGAAAAGTCCCTCGCCTAATATAAGTCCACTGGCCAGGACAATGATGGGTGGTTCCGACTCTTTCCGGTAAGAACACCAATACCAATTCAGCAGTCCACCGATAGTACGGGCAAGAGTGAAGGACGGAACGTTATACATGCCTGCCAATCGCGTCAAGTCAGCATTGAAACAGCAAACAGCGAGGATTAGGAAGTGTATCACTCACCAACAGCCACAGCAATGCCACCAGGGATATAAGGTCCGATCCTCTTCAATATTCCGCCTTTTTCATTCCCCGCGATCCTCACCACGGTCGTGCAGACAAATAGGAGTCCCGCACCCAGAGCGAACCATCCGACCATCGGTGGCAACCCCTGCCCGGTCACCAATCGCGCAGTGAAAACCCAGACATAAGCAGTCGGCACCTGAAACAGATCCCCGGGAATCTGATACACGTTGGTGTACAGCTTATACACCAACGCGCTTGCCACCGCTCCTACCGCACTCCCGATAATCTGGCCCCAAAACTGCGCCTTCGGCGCCGCGCCCAGCAAGTGTCCCGTTTTCAGATCTTGCAGCAGGTCACCCGCTTGCAACGCACCGCTCTCGGATATCGCGCCTGCAACCAAATTTATGATGACGGCGTTGCGGTTTCCGCGCGGGGTGAAGAGGGCGAAGGCGAGCTGGGTCAGTTTTGAGATGCCGGAAACTGGGTTAAGGTCCGTCTCCCCCAAAGCGCGCACGCCCATGACGGAGAGGAGTAGCGCGAGTAGCAGTGCGAGTACGGTGAGTGAGAAGGGCATGAGCGTGCCGAAGGTGACGTGGGTGGCGACGATGGAGAGGAAGATGGAGAGGGCGAAGGTGAGGAGGAAGGTCTTGGTAGAGACGAGTTGGTGCGGAGGAGCATCGGGTTCGGAGCCGGAAGAGGAGGCGTTGTCGGATTTGTGATGGTCCCGAAGGTGGGTGCTGGTTTCATTTGAGGAAGAGTGTACATTAGATGAAGTCAGAGGCGTGTAGCCACTGGTTGAATGCCAGAGCGACGCAACGTAATCGCGCCACCTGCCATTGAAGACTCCCTCCTTGGCTTGGCGTACGAGGCCAGGTCCGTACTGTATCAACGGCCGAGCGACAAGCCATCCGAGACTGATTAGAGAATCGGCAAGCATGATGGCAAGACTGACCCACACGATCCAGCCTTTGCTACCTGTACTCCAGTCTTTTACCGGTCCAGGAGCCCAGCCTTGGCTCTTTGCAAGAGGCGAGAGTATACCCCAACCTACTACTGCGCCTAAGAGCATGTGGAGAGTCGTAGAAGGGCCCATAATAATTCCTTGGCCAACGTAAGCGGGAGATGGGTTCAGTGTCCATAGCCAGTTGCGGCCAAGGTCGAAGCCCAATATCGGAATGTTCCGTACATATGGCACAAAATAGGTACACAGAGTCTGAATTGAGGACAAGTCAATTTTATAGCCCTGATAGCCACAGAGGATTGATTACGTACATAGAGGGATGAGATCAAGAAGGACACAAAGAGGAGTCGTATATTTGCCCTCCAGTCAGCCTGTTTATCCAAGTCATCTTTGGCGTCATGCCCTTCCTCTACCTCAGAATAGGACTGAGTTGGAGGTTCGACCTGTGATACTCCACCAGTGGTTTGGTGTGGAATCAGGCTCTGCTGCTCCTGTGATGTTGGCTGCGTAGCCTTGGCATCTTCTTCCTGTTTCAGAAGACCACTCTTTTCTTGATCTCCATGCAAAACCCCAATCATCAGAGCCGTTGCTGTACCACTAGGGAATTTAAGCTTCTCGCGGATGATGACTTCACGCCGCAGTGGAACGGCAAAGGCCACACCGAAGAAGCATATCCCCACTGCCCATACAATGAGTTTCCACAAATCGATTTTTAATGGTCCGTTTTCCTCAGGCTTGAGCAAGAAGTTGAGCGCTGGCACCACGCCAACAAATCCACAGCCGAGCGGCATTGTACCCACTGATCCCGCCACACTCTGGACAAGCACATTCTCCACGGGCGTAAAGGGCAAGGCGATGAAACGAGAAACCGACTTGAAGAAGGCAAACCCTATGAGGGCTGATGGCATGTTCATGCCGCTCACCCAGCCTGTCTGTAGCCCAAAGTACATGTTGGAGAAGCAGATGACGAGGCCTATGGCTAGTCCAACCACAACACCACGGACGGTGAAGTTCTGTGGCTCCTTGGAACGCTCTGACAAGAAGGCTTCCGCATCTTGTCGACTTGCCTGGCCGTCTTCTGAGTCGCGTTTCGCGCCTTCGTCCTCGCTGTGGCGTAGGTGGGTTGTGTATTCATCCTGCTCTTCACTGCTGCCCTGGGCTGCAAGGCTCGTCCTGGACGAGAATGCGCGCGAGCCATCGTGGCCTCTGTCAGGCGCCATTGTGGTGAGGGGGATGGAGAACCGCACGCGAGCAGGATTGCCTCCGTCTCCATCGTCGTTGAGTGTCATCGGAGTCTAGCGGGGTGACGTGATCCTCTGCTTTATCGCGGCATCGGCGAACCTGTAGGTCAAGGTCGGTGAAGTAATCCTGAATACTGCAATAAAATTCGACATTGCAATCTCAAAAATACGAACACTTTGATTAGGGGGTAGGATGTCATCTTCGGCCGCTTATATCAACGGCACGAGCAAGATGTCTTAACTACCAGCGGCTGAAACATCCTCTCTTTCCAACGGACAAATCCATCATCAATATCATTGAATAGCAAGCCACAAGAACCAGAGTTGTTGCAAGTTCCTCATGTCCTACCCTATGAATCTGCTAAGAATCACGAATGAGCGCGATTGAGCATGTTTCGAAGTGCTCTCCAACATCCAGGAACACCACGAACTGCCCCTGAGCTTGATCGTTCCACGGTGAAATTGGAATTGAAGCCAACACTTTTACCAGTCCATTTCCCCGGTTAACGTAGGAGGAAAATACGCAAAGGTGCTACCTTATATGTCTACTAATTATACCTCATTGTAGTTACTATTCCAAACCTTTCAATGATCAAGGGAAAATTTCCCTGAGACTTCTACTCTCCTCACGTGTATCCTTTGGATCCGTCCAGTTCATACATCGTTCGCGGTTGTTCCATCTCGTTAACTATTTGTGGCTTTGCCATCTCTGTATTGAGCTCCAAAGGACGGTAGATCGCCTCTAACTCCCTTGGCTGACCTCCATCTTGTGCCTCGTTCGATTGTTTGTCCCTTGATTCTTGTTGCGTTTGCCGCCGGCGCCTGTGTCCAACGTAGAAGCTGATGAGTCCAACCAGGACAACACATACACCACCCACACCGCCGACAACGCCTATTACTGCCCTCTCACTTAACACGTCTCTTGGCTCGGGTACCGCCGAGGCCATGGCAGGATTTGTGAACGTCGGAGAACCTGGGGCTGATAAAACTGTTGATATCATTCAAATAATCGGCAGAGACGATTAGGATGTACCTGATGGTTTGACAGTGGTCACCTCTGAATTCACGATCCAGAGCCCAGACCCCTGTGCACAGCAGTCTGCGGCATTCTGACCCAGAAGGCAGCACCAGCTACCGTCAGGACACTCCATAACCGGTTCATCGGCTAAGCCCATGGCACCACCACCTGAATCTGCAATACTGTTATTACTTTGGAAAATCACTCAAGTGACATGAGAATGCCATTTACCAACACCGCTTATGCATAGCTTCAAACATCCAGGACTTCGCCAGGTGGGATCAGCTAAAGGAGGCAGTATTAGCAACAGCAATCTAGCCCAGGAAACTGAATGCGTACTGCAACTCTCGCGCCAATATGAATCTGATTGCTGACAAAGGCCATTACCGAGACAAACGTCCCACAGAGCGCAACACATGCTATGCCCCTCTCCAGTGTTGCATGGACGATATTGTGGCCTTAAGAAACCCGCATTTCGGTCTGTTCCATTCGGATAGTAGCAATTAGCCAGGGCACATGCTGCGTATAGTTGCACCGTCAAGATCGAGATCAAAATTGATTTGTCCATGAAGAGCAAAGCAGTTGGAGAAGTGGAAGTTCGTAAAGGAACAGATATCGGGTCTCAATATTTACGAGAGGTTAGAACACCAGTGCTTAATCCAAGGGGAAAGCTAGCTGCGTCAAGACTGCGCCTCTGGGTTTCGGCTGAACGGTAGCGTGTCCAGTGCCACTTTAAACCCATGAAAAGGAGCTGAAGCATGATAGTTACGAGCGCATGCGAATCGATAGGGTCTGGTAGCTCCAGGTCGATCAAACGAAGAGTATTCAAAAACCAGGAAAAGGTCTAGAGGGTTTCATCCTCGCAAGTGTACGCCGGTATCTATACAGCATGAGACCAGAAGCTACGGTTCGCTTACCTACCTCGATTGTCAATATCAGACCTCCAAGTCAGACCCTACCTTTTAGCTCGAATGATGCTATCACACAACAGATGCCGAAACTGAGAGATTTCCTCGCTCTTGTGCTGCCTACATTATCCGGTCTTACATCCCCTCGTTCGAGTACAGTCGTATGTATGACATGCGCACTTGTCCCACTTCTTCACTCTGTAAATTGATCGTTAAGAGAACTGTATGCACGACTCCGTCGTCCTGCATGGCGAAGTTCTTCAGCCAGGCCACAGATGGGCGCATTACACAGTTGAACACGTGATTTGTGGTCTTCCGCCTCTCGGATATTCTTAATGACCATCTTGCCACAAGATCCTGGTATGCAGCTGGCAAATTGATGTGACATTCTTTGCCTCCCCAAACTTTCAGTATCCCATGGAACATAATGAAAGAAGTATGAAAGTTTATTGGTAAAATGTAAATCGAGTTCGGCGGTTCCGGTCAACACAGCCTCTTTATTGTTCGCGCTCAGCCCTTCTCAAATGTTACTTGTTGAAGTGGCGGAGACAGTGAAGGCGAATGCAGATAAGAAAGCTGAACAAAACTCTTTCTTGAAACAAACTATATTGTACTGGAAATGGTTCCTGGGGGTGAACAGAATGATCTGCTTGGTTGCTTGTCAGCACAGCAAGGCGCTTTGACACAGCTTACTCTTTATGCAGCATCCTATTTCTATAGTCCTCAATGAAACGCACCGCGATATGAGGATAAGGTGTCATTTTGGATATGAAAGAGAAGAAAATGGTCCTTTTCATCACACGTGTTGGTGCACAGCGGACCGGCAGGAACTTGAAGGTGTTATCGAGATGAGTAAGCAAGCAATTTCCCCTTCGACAACACATTAGAACGCTGGCATCTCTTGCTATTCTGCCAGTTCTTTTTATCATCTTTACCATCCAAACCGTAGAACATATCACAAGAAAACAAATTCGTCTATTTCAATTTGACGGCGCGAAGTTGTTGCTTCAATGCCTCTCTTCTTTGCTAATGCTACTGGATGAGAGGAGGGGAAATCTTGGTCCAGCAAGTGAAAGAAAGCCACAAGGTACATAGTATTTGCTGGTTCCCTAGAAGACAGCAGAACAAGCCGAGCGTCGTCAACTTCATCGAGCTCATTTTGATTCGCCCGCCGGTCTCGAACAATGGAAAAGAAGAAGGCTTCTCGTACTCCGTACACAGGTCTGGAACGCAGTGACTGCCAGCCTCCCAAGGGACCAGCCGCCCCAACCCCGCCTTACGAGTTCGCAAGAGCTCCTTTAGCTTCCAGTACCCGTATTTCCAGCTCTTAGATCAATCCCAAGGCAACTATCAGCATCTGCGTTACGATTGCCTAATTCCTTCGGCTGGGGCGGTCGATCCACCCTGAATGATGCGTTGCACAACCGAAAACGAACCACTGTGGAGTATCATTCCAGCAGGCTATGACTTGGTACTTGAATATTGATTGCTACACGTGATAGTCTCCACAGGACCTTTCTCATGGATTTGCTTGAAGCGGATTTTTCATCATAACTCAATCGTCAACGATGCGTTGCAGCCTTGCGATACCCCTAACTTTCAAGCTCCAGCGCAAAAGCTGAAAGCTTTCCAGCTTGGAATGTGGACATTTACAATTGCGCTCATCGCGGGATTGTTTTGGTGGGCCTCATCAGGCTGACCGTCAGCCGAAGCTTCTGGAGATCCGCTTCCAGCTGTCGTCCCGTTCGATCCATGTCAGTGACGTATCAGGCGACCCGCCAGGAATGCAGATTTTCGATAAACTTCCGAGTCGCATCCCTGCCCCTGATGCGGATCTCCTGGCTTACAACAGCAGAATCTGCCGGCAGGGCGGGATGACTCCGCTGTCGGTGCCTTCTCAATTATTGCAGACCTCAGCCGTAGAAAATCGCATGATATCCACTGTGATCGGTGAGTGATTAGGTATGACATCTCGTTGCGCGACTCCGATGCTTTCGATGTAGCCCTTGGACGCTTAGCAGTTCGTATCCGTATACTGCTCTATAGCCTAATCCCTGCGCAAAAGGTTCTTCCGTAGCCGACTGCCTTTTGCGAATGCCAATAGCACTGGCGCCCTCGTGAACCTGTCAGCAAGCCCGCTGACTTTATAACGCCGACCACTATTATGACACGATATTTCTTCACAAGGCATCTGCTATGGGATGTGCAAGCGAATGCGTTTTGTCCTGCCCATCCCCCAGATCCCAGAGTCCGATCCTTGTACCTTGGATAATTTGGGAATCGAGCACGTTGCCCGCCCTCCATAACGAAAGTTGCGGACAAACTCAATTCGTGTCCCCGTAGAGCGGCTCGAAAAAGTGATCAAGGCATCAAACACCTCATTGCGCCCGATTCCAGTTCCGAGCGGAAGGTATCGAACGTTCCGCCTCTGCACCCGCTCACCGATACTCCCACCAGCCTTGTCCTCCACGCTGACAAACGGCATCTGGAGTCTGTTTGGCTTGCTTATGGTGGAGTGGCGGGCAGCCTCACGTCGCACGACGGTGATGGCGCCTTTTCCCCGCACAAGGATGAGGTCGGGCGCACTGTAGACTGAGCAACTGCGCTGGCTACCTAGCATCGCGCTATTGGAACTTGCACGAACAAGCTCTAACGAAAACCGGCTCGCTGTGCCTGGGTCCGCTTGGTCCAATAAGCGCGGGGCGACGCCATGACGACCGGTTTCTGTGTGGAAACACGACTGATGATCAAGCAGCTGCATGGGGGAGATCGGTGGTAATTTCCACACCACCCCGGCCTGTCCTGCCCTTTCGTCAATCACACTTCACCAGTTGTGCCTTGCCCTCCTCAATCGCCTCTATTTTTGGACTCATCGCGGTCCGTCGCCTCTCGAATCCTTGGCGTCCATCGGGGGATTCCACGCGACCGAGCACTTGCTCTCTGGCTTGGCCGTTGCGGTGGTCCCATCCGGCCGAGAGCGGTTTTCTTGCGCAAAGTGCTTTTTGGCATGGTTTCAGGATCACCAGAGATGTGCGCCCGGGTGGAAATGAAGAGGGCTGGGTGCAGAACGCATGTAAGCAGTGCAGTGGCTGGCTTTGTTGTCCCATGCAAGATGTCTCTTGGACGCCGGCCGCTCGACTTTGCTGCCTTCCAACCACCCGCCCATCTCGATGTTTTGGGGAGCGTCCTGACCAGCAGACGGGGAGGCCATTCGCGCGGGTGGCGGGCACTCCATTGGCGCCAAGCAGCCGGTCTTCATGGAACCCCATGCCATGTTTCATGCATACAACGGTCTGTTAGTGGCCAGTTGGCCCGGTTCCTGCTTCTCCCTGGTCGTGCATTGGGTCACGGCGCGCTTACGCTTTCCGTCTGCTTCCCTCCAACCACGCCTTGTTTACCAACCTGCAAGCCCCTGAGTCCCTACAAGTTTTTCCAATGCTCACCGTGCCCAATTGCCAAATGCAACGGCTCACGACGGACGACGCTAGAATGGCTCGGCAGCGTCGAAAATCGCAATTTCCTGCCCGCGCTAAGACGTCAATCGGCCGTGACGTTGCAACATGAACACGACCATGGCTTTGCGCCTGTGGACAGTCGCTCACAGTCACCTTCGGGCTGTATCCCATCTCTCCTGCAGGTTGGTTTATAGCCTCCGTAGCACCCCGGGCTTCTCCTCTCCTTCTTGTGTGCGGTCTCCTGCTTGAAACCAACCTCTTGTTTCCCTTGACCAGCCCCCCCCTCCGCAGGAGTGACTCTTTCGTTATAGTTCTTCTGCGCCTCTGTCGTTTCTTTGATCAATCATAAGGCGAGCTGTAGATCTTTGATTTGATCTTCATTCTGCTTTCACTGTCGTTAATCAACATGGTCAAGAACACCTTTGCCTTGGTCGCGTTGGCGTCCACTGCCTTCGCTGGAGGCTCAGGATGGGGTGGTGAATCTGGCTCTTCTGGATCAGGCTCCCCCCCGGGATATGGTGGTGGTAGCGGTAGTGGATGGGGAAGCTCATCGGAGTCTCAAGGCTGGGGCTCTTCTCCCTCAAGCTATAGCAACGGATGGGGTTCTTCTCCTCCCAGCTACAGCAAGGGGTGGGGCTCGGAATCAACGACCTGCACCGACGAGACCACAAAGCCCTATTCGGAGACTTGGAGCTACTCTACACCTACCAGCTATAGCCATACCAAGCCAACCACTTACTCAACACCGTCAAGCTACAGTCATTCGACTCCAAGCACTTACTCATCCCCAAGCACGTATTCGACACCCACAACCTACTCCAGCGCATCGACTACGTACACGTCACCAAGCACTTATTCAAGCCCAAGCACCTACTCGACGCCAAGCACATATTCTTCTCCAAGTACTTACTCGACACCGAACACGTATTCCACGCCAAGTACCTACTCTTCTCCGAGCACGTACTCTACACCAACCACATACTCAAGCGCGTCAACTACGTACACGTCACCGAGCACCTACTCAAGCCCGAGCACTTACTCAACGCCGACAACCTACTCCACTCCAACTACGTACTCGACACCAAGCACGTATTCCACTCCGAATACGACCTATACGACTCCATCTACATATAGCACGGGCTCTACCACGTCTGTCTCTATTCAGTCTTACAACTCGACTACTTCCACCACTGAAACTTTGACCACTTACACTAGCGTCACCACTTGCCCAGTTACGCAAACAACTAGTGGTTCTACGTACACCACCTTGACGACCAGCACGGTTACCATTACGAGCTGCAAGGGTGGCTGCACGAAGAGTACTACCCCAGTCACAACTCCTACTACTTATACCGTTCCAACTACGACTGCGGGAACTACTACTCCAATCACCACGAGCTACACCTCGCAGTCTACGACAATTACCACGGAAATCACCACTATATACACTACGACATGCCCCGTCACCAGCACCTACTCCTCTGGTTCGACAACTTACACGAGCACTTCTTCGACAGTCTCGACTTTGACGAGCACCTACACTCATACGTCTACTGTTCCTGTGACTACGACTGAGGTTTCCACGGTCTACACTACAACTTGCCCTGTGACTAGTACCTACAGTTCTGGCTCGACTACCTACACCAGTGTTACATCAACCGTCTCGACTTTGACAAGCACTTACACCAACACTATTCCCTACACGACGACGGAGATTTCGACAATTTACACCACCACTTGCCCTGCTACGAGCACCTACAGCAGCGGAACTACTGTATTGACGAGCACTTACTCCACTGTTTCTACAGTCACCTCCGTCTCTACGGCAACCCACACAATCCCCACTCAAACTGCGCCGACCACCGTCAGCACGGCGACTGTCATCCCAACACCACCGTCCTCGACCTCAGTTGGAACGACTATCGTACCGCCCCCAGTCTCGTCCAGCACTCCCACTACTTCTCCAGTGTCCTCTGCTGGCACTACTGTGGTTCCTCCTCCTGTCTCGTACAGCACTCCCACGAGCTCTGCTGCCACCACTGTTGTTCCTCCCCCAGTTTCATACAGCACTCCTCAGAGCTCTGCCGGAACGACCGTGGTCCCCCCACCAGTGTCTTATAGCACTCCCACCAGCTCGGCTGGCACTACCGCAATTCCCCCGCCAGTATCTTCCAGCTCTCCTCTCAGCTCTGCTGGCACTACTGTCGTTCCTCCACCAGCTTCCTACAGTTCGCCTCAGAGTTCAGCAGCCACTACCGTGGTCCCTCCACCAGTGTCCTACAGCACTCCTACGAGCTCCGCTGGAACAACTGTGGTTCCCCCACCTGTCTCTTACAGCTCCCCGCTAAGCTCAGCTGGCACCACCGCCGTTCCCCCACCAGTCTCCACTGAGGGTTCAGTACCTCCATACTCCGCTGGCGGCTCCACTCCCATTCCGCCTCCCGTATCCAGTGAAAGCGTCTGCACCTGCGCTCCCTCCGCCAGTACCGTGTACATCACCGTTACCGCTCCCGCCGCCGGCAGCGGGTCTACTCCCACCGGCAGCACCGTTCCCGCCGTTCCCAGCCCCGCCACTGGTGGCAACGGCACCCTTCCCATCCCTGGCTCAGCCAGCGGCGGTGCATCGGCTTCGGCTACCCCAGCGATCCCCAGCTTCAGCTCGGGCGCTAGCAACAGCACTGGCAGCCCTGCCCGTCCCAGCACGCCGATCCCAGCGAACCCGAACGCCGCTGCCACCGCTAAGGCGAGCGGCGTTGCGCTCTTGGCTGGTGCGATCGCGTGCATCTTCCTCCTGTAATCGCGCTATCAAAATTGGGTTTTCACCCCCCTTTTTTGGTTTTTTGACGTTGCGTGACGGAAAGCACCTAATGTCTGTATTTCCTATTTGTTAATCTTCTAATGGATAATTCCTCTTTTCCTAATGGCTCGATTCCCCAACCCACTCACATGGTGGACGAGGGATGGAATGGAGTTCATAGCCCACGACGGGAGATCCTAAGGATAACGGATCGATATTTAACGAGGTCTGGGCGTTTTATGTCACGATCTTTAGACGGATTTGGGAAATTTACGAGATCGAGACGACACTCCTTAGACTTGGGATCGGATCTTTTGGGGATCGAGATCGGAGGCAAGACTCCAATAATAATTTGTGATAGTCAAAGTTTTGTGTATAATATTTATATACAAAACAAAAATGCAACCAAATTGTTAACAGGTTATTCCTTCGCAACGTACACTGAATTGATCGCCTCCAATCACCTTGATATGGTCCACTGCCAGAGACAAGTCTTAAACGAAAACAGCTCGTGACGACTAGCAGATCTCGACGAACCGACTACACTTCCATAGAGTTAGTTCTCCTCTACTTAAGGAAGTTCGGTGTCGCAACTGAGACCACCTAGGCAAATATCCTCAGATCTGCATGTCACAGACTAATGGTAAGTTCTCTGACCCGCACCTCAGTTATTTCTGGTGTCAAATTGTATCTGATTCCGCAACTCTAGTCTTTAACAGCCCAAAATCATTCTACAACTCACGCTCGTCCTGCACCTCCGGCTCATACCCAGCCTGATACCAACTCCATACATTCAAGCCCACCTTACCCCCACTCCGCACTGGCATCCCCGCATGAATCGTCTCCGGATACCCCCTCCCCTCACCATCAAAATTCATCCAAAAC
>JAGFVP010000466.1:0-15015 GCA_021031095.1 Bathelium albidoporum
CGGCGCGGGAGCTGCCCCAGGCGGCGGGGTGTGAGGTGCCGGCGTCGCGCAGCGAGGCGTCTGAGGGTGCTGCGGGGTGGTTGGCGGTGGGGGAGTTGTATGGAGGTGAGTTTCTGGTTTCTTTTATCTCTCTTTCCTAGTCGTGTCTATGATTGCCCTGGCCAGTTGAGAAGCTGTCGGGGGGGTGGTAGGGGTGGTGCAAGGAATTTGGGAGGGCATATGGGGAACTATACAGTCATTGAGGGAAAGGATAGCGGTCTTGTGGGCTATTGGAGCCAATAAGCTTGTTTATGGATTTCGGTTGGATTTTTGCTGGAAGGCTTCTCTGCCCGACATTTCTTATGCTGTTTACTGATAAGGATTGGAGAATGAATGGGCTAATTTATTGACACACAGGGTTCATGACCTTTGCGCCGGAGTGGCTCTCTGGAAACACCAATCTGGACGGCTCGAATTTCATGTACATGTGGGTCTACCTGGTGTTCTTCAATATGCTATGGGTGTTCATCCCGTTTTGGGTGCTGTACGAGGCGTACGGGAATTTTAGTGAAGCTATGGGTTATGGGAAACCAAGTGGAGGGGAAAACGTAGCAGGGAAAAAGAGGAATTGAATGGTCTACCACAAGTTCTGTAATGAGAATCTGGAAAACAAGGCATTGGATGGACGAGCGGTTGTCATGCATATCAACGTTTAAGAGGTTTAATGCAGGATTGTGGGTTCTCGAGTCGGTATCATCACCACTTCCCGCCCTTGCCCTTCTTTTTCTTCTTGCCTCCACCGCCGCCGCCACCGCCGCCGCCAGTCCCCGGGACTGGTCTCGAATCTGGCGACCTTCCCTTCTCCTTCTCTTCGATCACCAAACCGCCTTGCATGGCGCCCTGCGCAGCACCGCCTTGCATGGCGCCCTGCGCAGCACCGCCTCTCCCTCGCTTCTTCTTCGGTTTCCAGTAACTCCTTTCCTTCATGGGCAGCCACCGCTCGGGATCGAGCTTCGGCGGATTCTGCGGATCGTAGTTCTTCGGGACCTTGCACTTGCGGAGCTTCTTCGCTTTCTGCGACTGATCCTCATCGATCTTGCGCTTTTTGGCTGTGGGGGCGCCGGCTGTGCCCACAGTCGTCGCCGGGCGCGGGATGCCTTTGGCTTCGAGAGCGTCGACGTCGATGGAAGCGATGAGTTGGGGCACAGGGGTCAGAGCTGAAAGCATGTCATCACTAATCTCACCGTTCTGCGGTTTGCCGTCCGCGGAGACAGATGCGGCGATAAGTCCGGCGACTGCGGAGGAATCGGAAGGGTCAAGATCATGGAGCCCTTTGAAAATCTCCGCTGCGTGAGAAAGGTCCCCGACGTTTGAACTTTCAAGCAGTGTGGTGCCTGCAGTGCGGAGGAGGTCTTTTGGGAGGCGATCGGAGGCATCTTCTTTTGACTTTCGTCTCCAATATGATGCCGCTTTAACTAATTCCCTACGAATATGTGATTTGCGGCCCTGTAGCGAGTATAACGAAACTAGGGTGGCAATTAAGCCTGGTGCAAAGCGAACGTCTTGATCCGCAGATGTTGCAGATTCTTCGAGCCGTTTGAAGAACGACTCAAGAAGGCTGATTGCAGATGCAGGGTTGTTGATCGAGACGTAGAGTTGGATAATGGTGAGGAGAAGGCCGACATCGTTTGGTCGCTTCTGGAGCAAGGCGAGGAGGATTTTGATGCCAGTTTTGCCGGTCTCGCTCTTTGCTTTGGCAGCCGCATGCAGTACGGCTAAAGAATGAACCGACCCTGAGATCGTGGGAGCTGGTGCTGCTGCTATGACCCTTGATGTCGACCGAGCAACGCCGTCTTGCTTCAGTGATAGCAAGTCAACGACATAGGCATCCTCCTCAAGAATCGACGACTGAAAAGCAAAGGGTTTGTCCCTGGATAATTCTTGTCGAGATTCTTGGAAGATTCGCTGGGCCAGATAGGGGTTGGCCAAGCTTTCTCCTGCTGCAAGATTGCTAATCTGAGCGATGGCCTTAACTGACTGATCCGCAATGCTGCTTGCTATCAAAACTTGGACTGAGCAACATATTGGTTGACCTACTCGGTAACGTTGAGCTCCTTCTTTAATTGTGTGACCTCATTCGTCTTGCCTTGCAGAGAAAGGACGTAATTTTGCTGGACAGTAATAGATGATATTTCCCCCTTCTTCTCATCCTCGGGCATGTCCTCGATAGCATTGCATAAGTCTGCATAATGTGTCAATGGCTCGCATGCTACGCACTCGATTGAGTCGCGATGGCATACCTTTCGCCCTTTTCAATAGCACTTCACTCTGTGCAAGCTCTCCCCTTGCAATACATGCGCAAGCCATGTTATAGGCCGTCTCAAACGCTGTCATATCCTCTCGCCCCGGCTTCTTCCTAGATACAAGGTCTCCCTTTCCAGCCCATACTAGCTGGGCGTCCGTGGCTCGGCTGTTGATCCTCAGATCGTTCTCTTCCCCTTGTGCTTCCGATGATCCACCGGCAAGTTCTTTGTACAGATTCGCAGCTTCCTCAAACGCTTCCGCGCGGTATGCAATTTGCGCCTCGACATGCCTGAGCCCCCTCGTCGCAGGTCCCTTTCCTATAATCCGACGTGCATCTTCTAGATTTCCGGCTTTGTACAAGGCATAAGCATGCTCGAGCTGTGCTCTGTCCCGCAGCTCTGGCCCGCCATGGTCAAGCGCTCGCAGCGCATCATTGTATCGGTCGAGCTTCAAAAGAGCGACGACTTTCGCGTGCTGGGCATCGACATCTTTGGGTGATTTTTTCAGGGCGTTGTTGGCGGCCAAAAGGACCTCTTCGTGGTCATTGATGGAGGCACGGCGCAGAAGGGACGTTAAGTCGGCGGTCGCCATTGTCGAGTTTGAACGACGCTTGGCGGAGATTCGGCTGCTACACATTCAAGTCGGACATTATTGCTGGCACATGGTTGCGGACTTGGGATCTCTCGACAATTATGGAGGGTTTTTGGTATAGTGGGGTTAAGCTTTGCGCCTCCGATATTATCGATTTCAGTACAGCGTGACATAAACGTAAAACGCTGGCCAGTTCAAGCATATCTTTTGTCACAATTCAAATATCATTTAGATAATTTAAGGACATCTGTATTGTGTATGTACTTCTATGTATAGTGTCTATGCTATACAATTGCAGAAAGATCTGCTAACCCCCATAGAGCAGGAAGGCCTTAGCAAGGACGTCTTGTCTCCGCAGGTATTTTCTGTCATACAGCTCTTGCATCAATCCATGGGCTTCCAGTTGTCATCCGACCTTCACACTAGCTCTCCTCCCTCTCCAAGCTAATGTACAGGCAAACCGAGCGGGAGGGAGGCACCCAAAACCTCTCTTATCGGCCCAAACGAAGGAGGATTCGTTACTCGAATGAATTTTCCCTAGGACACACTTTCCAACTCATGTCGGGTTACCCAGCTCGTGTCTTTAATTGTACTCCGTGCCAACTCTTGATCTCCTCACCCAGCACTTCATTGACCAATCGGTGTTGCTTTATTACCGACAATCCCTTGAACCTCTCCGACACGATGTCTAGCGCATACATCGAGCCACAGCCACCACTGACATCTTGCACCTCTAGAGCGCTGGGTCGCAATTCGGCTTTGATCTTGTTGAACACTTTCAATTCGCCTTCCGAGAGGTAATCTGGGGGCTGTGGGTCTGAAGGGGCTTCGGCACGCGAAGTATGAGAGGTGGTAAAAGTTCTTAGACGAGGAAGGCGTATCCGATTGCTTCGGAAGACATAGACAGATGCAAATCTTTTCGTCCAAGATAACGAGCAGGCGATCGGAATTCTTCGAAGATATAGAGTGGTCGAGAGGCCGAACAATGCTCTTGATGGTGCCATAGTAATTCCTGAAGACTTCATCAGCGGACGACCTTGATGGAGCGGACAGGTACAAAGCAGCCAATGCCTACTGACTGTGTGTGCAAATAGCAATGTCAAAGACCGAGACCACCGAAAGTTGGGTTGCTTGAATTTCTGCGTTTTGGTGATGGCATAAAACCGCCAGCGAATCAGAGCAGTTGTGATTACTCACCAATTGACCTTAAGGCATACCTACCTAGCACTTCCTGTTAAGAATATCAGGAGTTCGGGTACAGGGATCTCGCCACAAACGAGGCAGTCCAGTGGGGCTTGTGACTGATGATCTGTGAAACGTCGGCGAGCAACCACTCAGCAACCGCTTGTTCGAAGTACTGCTACTGTCCGCAGCAGCTTACATCTTATCATTCCCTGTTGTTTTGCCACAACCTTATACAGGTATCCCCTATCATTGCCATATCTATACTTTATCCGATAGGCACTGTATTTTGGACTTCTAATCTTAGAACACAATGTTTTCTGAGACGGTGTCATTGGGTTGGAAGATGCATGCTCTTGTTCTTCTGTGGGCTAAGCCGCCGTGAGTTGCAGACATCGCCTCGACAGATTCACCTTATTGCATGCAAGTCTTTCAGTCCATCCTCTATGAGTATGGCGTGCTGCTCGGCTGATTCATTGTAACGATGTATTGTGACATACTTAAGGCTAAGAGGATGTCATCTAGGTTCTTTTCTGTAATTTCATCGTTCAAAAGCCACGCCTTGCTCTAAGACCAAGTGAATTTCTTGAATAATGACGAGCACAACTGCTGCAAGGACTATCATTGGACCATTGACAACCACTTTTACTCCCCCTTCTCGTTGTTCCTCATTTATCCGAGCTCCCCCTGGGCCATGGGGTACAGAGGTCGCTTTTCAAGCAGTATCATGCCCGTCCACAGGGCATGGCTGGTCTTACGATGCACAATGTTGGCCACTAATGTCAGATAGAGCCACTTGGCTCGCCATGGCAGGTCCGGGAATCTATTCTCCAGGCTTAATATGTCCGAGTGGATATACGACAGCTTGCTCGGCCACAATGCTCGGTAATATATCTACAATAACTCAAAGTCACTATTTTGAGTTCCAATATCCATTGAGTCTAGGTGAGACTGCTGTGGGTTGTTGCCCAAGGTAAAATAAAATTTTCCATTCTATTCGGGGCTACTACAACTCTGAACTCTGCTGAAATAAGGCAATCGGTACTAGTGGATATTCTTGTCTCTCAATCTCAGGAGACTACATTCAGCAGTGCTTATCGTTAGCTGTCTCGGGCAGTTTCCTTGTATCAGACTGTGGTGCAACAAGCACGCATACTCAGAGCCTCTCGCACGAGTTTCCTGGTTTGACTACTGCAACCTTCTCAGGATCCTCTACTATGACTTTACTAGATTCCTCCGTCCTAACCTTTCCGGTGTCCTCCACTGTAGTCGCAACCGATTCTAAAGATGCTTTCGGAGGGTTTCAAGCATATTCGATCGTCGGACCGTTGGTTCAACTCAATCACAGATCTTCAGACCTTCCATCCACAGCGACAGCCTCATCACCGAATCCCTCAGCAATATCACATCAAATAAGTCCCGGCCTGACACTCGGAGCAAAAGCAGCTATAGGCGCCTTGATACCCATCACTGTTCTGGCGCTCATAGCTTTCCTTGCCATATTCCTTCGTTGGAGAAAGCAAGGTACTACCCGTGCGCCTGCTGAGTCTCAATACCGCGACAAGCCCGAGTTAGAGGCGACGAGTCCACCGGAAGCTCCGCAGAAGGCTCCAATATCGGAGCTAATGGCACCAGACCAATTGCATGAGCTTGGACCGGCGCTATGCCACGAACTTCCAGTACCAGATCTTATACAAGAAGTGGAAGGCACGAATGTGACATAGGAGATGGTTCTTACCATATTATGACGGATTTCTTGTAAGAGTGATAGTCTCAAAGTAGTCCACAGCAGCTAAAGCTCTTCCGTTAGTCGTTTAGATTGATCTCCAATGCATGTCGTACAGGATATCAGGGCTAGATTGGATGAGAAAAGAGAACTGTTCCAAATCTCGGAAAGGCTTTCAATGCGGAGGTCCATTTCAAGAGATTTTTCTAACGTGGGATTCAGCAGGTGACGAAAGTTCAAGCCAATAGTAGTCAGAATTTCAAGGTAATACCCGTTTCCCTACCCTAAAATACAGAAATTGGGCTTAATTGTCAGCACTTTAATTATTTAGCTCAAGCAGTTTTTTCTGTTGGGGCGCTCCCCGAATCAGCACGCCAATGTCTAGCGAGGGACAAAGCTTTCGAAGTGGACCTCTGTCGTCGTGACTGATGACAGAGAACCAAGAATTGGTTGTAGAGGTTCGTTAGACCGATTCTGAATGCATAAAAATGGTTTCATGTGATAGAATGTTGAGAGTGCATCTAATGAGTGGCAAATCAGGAGAGTATAAAATCATCAAATGAAGCCGTGCGTGTCATTTTTTTTCCGCAGAACAATATCTTGCCATTCTGCTGAACCAGATAATCCAACAGGTAGTCGCGCTGTTAGTCTGAGCTATTATATGCTCATGAACGATCATCATCAGCGTAGCGGTCTGGGAAATATAACCGACGCCAATATGTCTTTCCAATCTCTGAAATCTCATCCATCTCATCCTTCGTGAGTTCTATCTCGAACGCTTGCCTATATTCCTGCAGACGTTCCGCTTTTTGGGTAGTTGTTACGGCTACAATTTGCTGCTGCAATATCCAGCGTAACATGACAGCGGTGGTGATTGTATTGTGAGCCTCTGCAATGCGTTTCAAAGGCTCCACTAATGGACCTTCTGGGCATCGAGCCAAAGGCGTCAAGCCTTTGAAGGACTCCACCTGGATGCCATTCTTTTACATCCATGGAATATATGGTATGCCATCATTTGAGCGCTGAATGTAGGGATGATACTCCAACTGGTTAATAACTGGTGCATCAGAGGTACCATTCAAGATGGCCTCCATGTCCTTACGAATGAAGTTGCTAACGTCAATGGATTTGGCTTTTCCGTCTTTCTTCACTTGCTCCATACCCTTCCAAGCATTCTGGTAATCTTCGTTGGTATGCAAATTCCATGGCTCATGAATGAGATATCTAGAAGGAACTCAGTATGACTTTGTCTATTAATGGTCGAAGAGACGTACAGATCCACATAATCAAGCTGCAACTTCTTCAAACTTTCATTGAGAGCAGCAGGGATGTTCCGAATCCCTTCGGCTACTTTAGTGGTGATGAAAAGCTTGTTTCTGGCTATGCCACTTCCTGCTATGGCGACACTGACTTCCTCTTCGTTGTTATACATTTCCGCACAATCAATGTGTCTAAAACCAGCATGGAGTGCCGTCTTCGTCATTTCAACAAGCTCCGAATTGAAGTGACCAGTATCTTCTGGTTCTTTGTACCATGCAGTTCCAGTACCAAAGGCAAGCTGTATTTGTTAATGACAAAGATCACAAGGCAATGTAGGAGGTGTAGCCATACCGAAGGCACGGAATTACCATCGCGCAATTTCAAGTTCGGTACGTTCATTGCGGCCATCATGGGGCGTTGCAGCGCGCTCATATGTGAGAATAACCTCCAAGTAGCAGTCGATGCTCTGTAAGATGGCACGAACTGTAATGCAACATATAAGGCCACGGCGATAGACAGTCTTCAGCCGCTGAAACGTACCGAAACATACATATGATGCTGCTATGAGAAAAGTCACTGGCTCAACAAGAAGAAATATGTGGTCTGGAAGTTCGGAATTGTGGCCTGACAAGGCTGCAGGTACAATATAAGCTATGCAAAAATCGGCTTTACGGGTTTCGGTTCTTTTTCTGCCACAGCTCGTCTTCCTTCGCCTAATTTCCTTCTTTCCAACCACCGTCAACTCCAGCAGGAATAGTGTTGAGGCGTTTCTTTCCGTGCAAAATCGCTGATGGCCCAGCTGAAGTTTCATTCGCGCTTCGGGAATGACAGAGCATAAAGCATATGGTCAAGCTGGATCGCCTGTGCTCACATCACTGTTTATCACAACTGTATCTCTGAGCATCACTAATATGCTCAGAACATGTATTTATAGAGGTTCGCTCTGCTGCTTGCTTCCTGTTCTTTAGTTCAACTTAGCTAGTATAATTTGCTGCCTAAGTTCATACTCCATCAGGGAATGAGCTCGTAGATCAATAGAATAGCCTTTCAACACAGGCGCATAGAAACAGTAAGAGAGGTCAGCAAGTCACCTCTGGAATGGAATTTGAGATTGTACCTTCCGCATGCTCGCTCCGCAATCTTGACTTATGATGTTGTATTGATTTGGACAGGTTACTGGCCTCAATTGTATGTGCTAATTGAGCTGCTTATATACAAATTAACTCCTGTTATTCTGCCATGGATCTCATCCTTCTGAAACTCAATGATGTATCAGCTCAACAGCCTAAATCACTCGGATCTCCATAGATCCGTGCTATGGCTGTTGAGGCATCCGGCAGGCGAAGCAGCTTGAGAAACAAGGAAACAGTAGGGCAGGATGCTCTGACAACTTGTCTTCAGGCAATTACGAAGGACAAGTGGCTTACGGAGTTCAACGACATCACCCACGAAAGTCTGCAGTCGGCTCGAAATGATTATACAAAATGTCTACGGATTTCATGTGCAGTCATAGACTGCTCTCGGGAGAATGGAGGCGTTCCCATAAGCATGCTCGTCCAACAGTTGGAAGATAAAGATAAATTACTAAAGGATTTCGAGTTATGGAAGAGTGCTGTCGCTCAAAATCTTCTTTTCAGCACTATTGGTTGGATATCATGGCTCTACATTTGTTCTTGTCACTGGGAAAACGGCAAAGGAAGCGCCAAGCTCCAAATCACGCCGTAAAGCCCCTCCAGTCCTCTTAATACCAGCATAGCCCGTGAAAAGGCTACTCATCCATTTGATGAACTGCTAAGGGCATTTAATAGCCCATGAGGGGATGACCAAAGAAATGTCGGCATCCCTCTGGCTAACTAATTGAATCGAGGGAGCCCCCAACTCAGGACTCAGAACTTGATACTTATGAAACTTTTAATAGAAAATCAAGCTACTTAATTGGTCAAGATTTTGATAAGGTACTCCGTGATTGAATTTGGACTCATAGTCTCTGTAAAGTTTTGGTAACGCGACACTTCTGACACTATCTGATGAGCCGACTTCTACGCAAGGCGCCAGTTCGATCACAGGGGCGTAACAATGCTCTACTCGGTAGAAAATTTCAAGTTTCGTACCTCAACATGGCTGCAATGAAAAATCTCGCTAAGATGGATATTGTTTAGGTCGATTCATGTCAAAGTTACATAAGGTGCCCTTACAGCAGCCAGAATACTAAGCTATGGAGATTCGACTGTTCTAGGCCTCTCAGCTGATAAATCAAGAGGATCCAGAAGGATGAGATCCTGGTAAAGGAATACGGGTTGATTTGTGTATATAAGCAGCTCAATTCCCGTAGAGATTGAATAAATATGGTGCTTCAGAACGGTGATCTGTGGGATCTTTAACAATTCACGTAGTGCACACCCGGAACTTGATGAAAACACGCCAGCACTAAGCATCTTTAAATGTCCCTCTTTCTGTAAGTTGCAGTCGTCCGCAGACTCGATTCTATCTATGTGAGTTTGCTGCTATCCTTCTCGGCCGTTCCTATTCTAAAGCAGTTCAGCATGCTTCGGGACCTCTATGATGAGGAGGAAAGGCACAGCAGCGATTTTTCCGTTCCAAAGCTGATGGGTGAAGTTATGCTGTCATACAACTTGTTATTCAAAGATGATCGACAAGCGCGCAAATGCTACCATGTAGAGAGGCCTCGAGCATCTTTGACAGTAGGTTCAGGCGGAGTGGTTGTGGACTACTTGTTAAATATCACAGTTCTGAAGCACCATGTTGATTCAATCTCTACTGGAATTGAGCTGCTTATATACACAAATCAACCCCTGTTACTCTGCCAGGATCTCGTCCTTCTGGAACTTAGTGATTCATCAGCTGAACAGCCTCGAACAGTCGAATTTCCATGGTTTGGTAATGTGGCTGCCAAAGCAGCACCTTTTGTAACCTTGACACTACTTGCTTGATGGGCTATGTGTTAATGGGATGTGCACATCTTGGCTATTTTCTGTTGGAGAACCTGTTCGAGATACATATGACGTTGAGGCCGACGTCCCCATACTCAAGAAGCGGCTAGAGCGGGTACAAGACCATCTGGGTTTTTAATCACTTTGGAGGGATAAACGTGATCTGCGACTCTGTTACACTATCTGAACATATCATCTTGGGGATAATCGGTCTTCTCGAGCAAACGATCGGCCTCGGGCTTAGCGCTGCTCAAGTCAATATTGGTCTCAAGCAAACTAACACTGAAACAAACACCAAAATTTAGCTTTCTCTTATGCTCGAGATTCAATCAGCGGTCAAGCAGGTCGCAAAAGCAATCCCAAACTTCCGCCGAGGTTGGTGCCGTTGGATGGGTCCCAGTTCCTTCGAGCTCCAGCTTGGTTTTCTCCGCAGAGGCTTTGTACGTATCTGCTTCTTTTACCAGGCCTTGGCGTCGCCAAATTTTGGCAATCTGCCACTTGATTCTTGCAGACTCGCCAGGGTCTCCTCGTCTTGTCTCATTAAATTGGCAGATATGCAAAGCATGAAAGAAATACTCGAGCGCCTGACTTTCATTCCGACTTACATCGCCGGGAAGGTTCAGACATATAAGAGCTTGATGATAACGAGTCGCAGCAATACTTTGATGAGTCAGCTTTCCAAGCGACAGAAGATCATACGCCTTTTGGTAGTACCACGAAGCAAGATGAAGGTTTCCTTGCTGCTCTTCTATCTGAGCACGAATGTACGCCGTCCTAGGAGAATGTCAAATCAAAAATAATGCGACAAAGCGAAGTTACGTACTCGCCATGAAAATGGCTGTCCTCGTCGTATACTTCTGTCTGAAAAGATTCCGCCGCATCGAGGTCTTCTTTCGCAGCATCAAATTGGCCAAGAGCTACTTTCGGCCTCGCCAAATTGCGAAGATAGCGGTCGTAATTAAAGGTTCTCCTATCCTTTTCAGGACTATTGAGCACAATTCCCTTGGCCTTATTCACGAAATCAATAGCTTCTTCGTAACGGAATAAGCCCGAGAGCGCCAACCCAATAGCACTGTAAGAATCAGCAAGGATGTTCGTAGTGGTGTCCTTGGCGTTTTGGCGAATTTCTAAGGCTTGTACGAAATAGTCAAGGGATGGAACGTATCGGCCACGACGATGGGCGATGGTGGCAATACTCTCGCAGAGATAAGCATATTCCAATGAGCTTTTATCGGCCCAATTTGCTGCCGCTCTCTCGGCAAGTGTCTCGCCAAGTTGCAATGCTTGACTCTCTCCGCAGAACCTAAGCAACCATTAGCATACCCACACGATTTCTAGAATATGGCTGATAACACATACCAACTGGCGTCGGCCATCAGAATGGCCCATCTTGGATCCTGTACGTCAACTCCTTCTTTCCGCACGTCTTCATATTTCTCTGATATCGTAGATATATGAGGAATAAGCGGTTCACAGACCTTCCAGTAGGTGTACAAATGACGGCCGTGAGCACGTCGGGGAAATGCCTCCGCCAATAGTCTATAAGTTGCAATAAATGCTGCGTTCCGTCGTGGCTCTGGCATCGCATAGTAATAAGCTTCTTGAATCAAGCGGTGAATTGTAATCGTTCCAGAGGCATCGTTAATCCTCACGAGAGAGTTCGACAGTAATTCACTCTGAGCGTCCTCACTCCTATACCACGATTAGTCAGTGATGCCCTCTGCGAGCTTGACGACACTCAAGCCTACTCTGGAACGCTTCTCAGGAAAGACCACTGCCCATCTAGGTCGATCTCTTGGTGTAGAAGACTTCTCGGAATACCGTCGGGTGCGGTAAAACATATGATGCCAAGGAGATTTGCACTGTTTTCTGAAAGCCCATTAAAGGCGCTGTGCCATACGTTGACAAGGTTCTTTGGGTAGTACGGATTTCTGGCCGCATAAACAGGAGGCATTCGTAGTGAAGACCTGTTCTGTAAGAAGTATGGAAGGAACTCTCTCATCGTCTTCTTCTTAACGAACACTTGTCGAGCAGTGAGATCTATGCCTAGCGGCAACCCCCCTAAGCGGCCTGCCATCTCTTGAGCAGCAGTGACTTCGTCATGATCAAACCTTGTTTCACCAGCCAGCTTCATCAAAAGCTCACCACCTTCCTCGCTGGAAAAAGGTGCTATTTCAATTGCATTTCCGGCCGGCGAAGCCGCTAACAACTCGCTACGACAAGTGACGAGTACCTGGCCCTTACCAGCGTGAGGCCAATGCTGCAGAAGTAGGTCGTTGTTCTCCACGTTATCAAAAACGAGAAGCCATGATGTGTCTTTTGAACTTAGTATAATAGACGAGGACGGGAGAATCGTAAATTAATATTACCTGTGGTTTGAAGCCAGTTCCACATGGTGTAGCGCAGCTTATCTGGCGAACTGCCTTCCACGAACCCTGGTGGACGCACTTGAGTGGCAGCATCGACGATAGCCTTCGACATCTCGCTTTCTGTCTCCGATGGTATCCATAAGACAAGTGCACACCCTGCCTGAATCTGAATGTTGGCATATTCGAGAGCGACTTGCGTTTTTCCAATGCCTCCACTGCCCCATAAAGCAACAGACCGCATGGTCTTCGATGTCTCGGGGGGGTTCAGAACTCTATCGATAGCCCCTAATGATTCCTTTCGCCCAAAAAAAGCATTATTCCGACCAAATGGCAATTGCCAGTAGGGCAGCTGCACTGCCTGACGGGACATTAGATCATTTAGAGTGTACCCGTTGAGTCTCTCATGGTTCTCCTCTGTGTCAGAAGCCATACACCACGCCTGCAAGTCCTTCTCGTGAGGACTGATCGAGCTAGCCAATTGATAGGCGCCAACACCGACCTGCAGAAAGTTGGATAGGGACAAGATGCCACATAAAGCAAAAAAAGTAGATACACACGAAAACCCCGGCCCAGCAAAGTGGTGCTCTTTACCTAAGAGGTATCCTAGATTGCTAATGTCTGGCCCGATCGCGGGCTGTCTCATGTAGCACAAACTTAAATGGGTGCAAACCCATGGCTCGCTTCTAATTGCAGTATATTTGCTCCAGGTCTACGCACTTTTTTAGCGCTGGGTCAGAATATTATGAGAATTCGCTCGATTCATTATCGTTTCCATCGAAAGACTACCGCAATGCAAGCTATCCATGCTGGTCTGACAGACTTCTCGGCATCTCCACGTATTCCGGACTCCCCAGATACGATTAACGTCGCTGTCACTGGAACTGCCGTGAGTCTTGAAAATGCACTTACAAGCCTATGCTGACGTGTCACTAGCCTTTCCTTGACTGGGACTTCAATACCTCGTTGATGATCAGAGATCGCCTGCCTGAATTGATAATGCGAGAAGGCAAAAAGGACATAAGGGTTTTGAAATTTGCTCTCGATACCCACGATACTTACGGCGAGGTACGCCAGGTTTCTAAGGAGATATGGACGGGTCAACGATCTTTGTTCCTGCCACGATTAGAGCCTGGAGAGGCTGACCCCTGCTTGGACGTCACCTTTGTTCTACATTTAGGAATGGAAATTCGCAAAGAAGAGTTCTGCTTCGAGACCAGAGCTCGTCGTGACGGATACGAAAAACCAGGCGAGGATGGAAAACCAATCGACTCAGAACACCTTAAAAATCTCGGTTTGCCGGCGGTGCTCAGGACTAAGTTTGATGTCGATGCAGCATGGCAGATTGTCAAAACGGAATTTCCAGTTTGTTCCAACAGGCGATGATTGATAATTACCACTGACTCAGATTTTTAGAATGTTTCCACCCGCATGTCGGACGACGCGGACCAGTACTTCTGCGAATTTCGGCTCTACTCGACCCTTGCCGAAGCTGAACAAAATCATCTGAGCAAACGTGGGCGAGTCCTATTTGAGCATATTCCGCAGAATCACACGCCGGAAGCTTTAGACTTAGCGTGCAATGTGACCGTGGCTTACATCAAAGCCTTGGCTGATGATGACCTATTGACAGACTTTCAACCAGTGACTGCTTCTAGCATTGAGTAGAATATTCTGAACCGGGTTGGACTTGATCGTTCCTGAAAGCTATTCACTGCTAGCTAATTAGGGCTACCTATTGGCGATTCACGAATTGCGCCTTGGAGATTGAGCCCACGTAATCCCAGGACTAGCATCCGAACTATCTGGTGTGGAGGCTTTGCATCGAGCTGCATTACGCAAATCTATCCAGAAGAGTCTGCCATTCATTTACTATTTTAATTGAAAACAAACCTTGGACACCGCAAAGCTTCTTTGAGACTCAATGCTTACATGTATCCTGCTCATCTCGCTGCCAGGAAGCCGATGAGGCTGTGTTGAACAGTACTTAAGGTTAGCCAGTTGCTGCGATCCTGATCTTTCGTGCTGAACCGGCCCCCTGGTGGGATTTCCACAACAGTGAGGCGTACAGAGCTCTTGGCGATTACACAATAAGAAAATGAATTTCATGCATTTGCGCTTGGCCTTGCTCATACCTTCACTATATTTCTGTGATGGGTTACGGTTCATCGGAACCCTCTCGGGAGGGATTAAATCAGCGTCAAATCTTGGGATCCATTTGGCTGGCCCCGGTCCTGAGAAAGAGCTATGCTCGCGCAGCCCAGATGCGGAGCAGATTTTTTCGCATGTGTAGCAATCATACTCATAGATGCAGCGCAGAAGATACAAAAGCCTCATTCAAGAGAACTAATAAAGCCTAGGCCTCGAATGGCTACACAGGGTTTTATTTTGGCACCTAGCAACTTCAATCATTATTGTGCAGAAAGGGTATAATGTATATGCACAAGAGCTCCCTATTCATTACCCAGCCGTCAATGGCCCATGAATTCATACCCAACCGAATGCGCAATGAAGAGCACTTCAAAAATTCAATCACATTACCAGCAAAACGACAGCCATCAGAACCGCACAACTCATCATCACCAACGACTCTCCATCCAACCCCTTCTACAACCCCGCCGCCGCCGCCGTCGTTGCCGCACCCCCCGTCGATGCC
>JAGFVP010000467.1:0-15001 GCA_021031095.1 Bathelium albidoporum
GATGTAGCGTTTAGGGTGGGGGGTTGGGGGAGGCCGCGCGGAGAAGCGGAATCGGGGATTGGGTAGTGGGGAAAAGAGGAGGTGGCGGCGTGGTTGGGTGATGGTGATGGAGATGGGGACGGAGAAGAGGAGGTCCAGGGATTGGGTGGGAGTGCAAGAGATTCGTGGTATAGGAAGGACGCGTTGGGAGGCGCGTCGTCGTCGTGGTTGAAAGACGGCGTGGAGGATAGAGGGGGGGAGACGGTGGGATCCGCGTGAGCGGAGGAAGAGGTGATAAAGCGAGCGTATTCGGGAGCAGAATGCGTGCGTGGTAGAGTGGGAGCGCGCTTGTCGTCGGGCAGATTGGAGGTGGAGAAGCCTTTGGCTGAGCCGCTTGCGTAGCTCG
The DNA here is from genome assembly GCA_021031095.1 of Bathelium albidoporum. NCBI lineage: Eukaryota > Fungi > Ascomycota > Dothideomycetes > Trypetheliales > Trypetheliaceae > Bathelium > Bathelium albidoporum. The sequence continues at coordinate 386 of JAGFVP010000467.1, forward strand.
GTTTGCGCTGTGGAGGGTCAAATTGAGCGACAGTGTTTTGGAAGCGCTCTTCGTCAACAAGGTTGATGACGTCGCCACCGTCGCCGAGCTCTTCGTCTTTGGACTCTTTGCCGCGGCCGCCGGTGATGAGCCAGACACCGAGAAAGGTAAGGGCACAGCCACCAAAGAACTTGGCCGCGTCCTCGGTGGAACGGTCTTCAAAATCGCGATACAAAATGGCGCTACCAAGGATGACAAAAAGAGTGAACATGACGAATTGCGTGGGAATAACTTGAGTCGAGTTGAATCGTTGAAGTGCTCTGTTGACGTACTTGACTTGCATGATGGCGGTGAAAACCAGAATGGCGAGGAGAAGGTAAGTGACTGGAAACGTAATGACCTTCCACAGTTGATACGATAATAAGGATGCGATGCCTTTAGTCGATAATGCCGTATACCCGCCTAGTCTTCAAGTCAGCATGGTATATAAATCAACCAAACACAGGGATTCTGTACCAAATAGACCCACAAGTCCCAGATCAATGAGGATTGTCCTTTCTCCGTATCGACCGCTCAAAAGGATGAGAACAACGATGCAGAAAAGCGTGATGCCAAGATACGTCTCGAATTCCCACCTCTTGATCAAATCCCAGATTTGGTCAGGGCCGAGCTTCGGATCACTGCTTTCGGCACTCAAGACGACAGTGACAGCACCGCCAACGGCAACAAGCACACCAAGCCCATCTCGTGTCCGAAAGCGTTCCTTGAGCATGAACGGAGCAATGATACAATTTGATATCAGGGCCACGACTCCAAGTGGCGACACAATCGACGCAGGGGCAAACCCATAGGCTAAGAAATTCCCAGCCTCTCCAATAGTAATCATGATGAGACCTGCCCACCAATACGGAGACTTCAGATACGACTGCCCCTGTCCACTGTCTTGCTTCTCACTATGGCCACGAATCGTTGATCCGGAGCTCACGGATCCACCCCGATTCTTCATTCTTGGAAGAAGTTGGTCCGTCTCATAGTCTCGTCTGTATCCATCTCCGAGCCCATTTGAGACCCTCGTGCTCCCCCGGGCATTATGATTTATTCGTTCCCGCTCCTGTGCCAACTCCTCCTGCTGAGTCCCATAATCCGGCGCGGCAGCTGTGCTGCCCTTTATCCTTTTCCTCTCAGCATCGTCCCTTTCTTGTTCGAGCCGAATGTGGGCATATCGCTGAGTGTTGAGAGCAAAGGAGATGAGGATGTTCCCGCAGATGGCGGTGATGATGCCGATGAAAGACGACCAATCACCCGCGTTGGTGTCCCTATCGGCCAGGAAAGCAGAGCCCGGAAACGACCTCATGGAGATATGAAAATCTGCTGAGACATCGCCATTAGGATGGTACATGGCGCGCGTGGTGGAGGGATGTAGGCCGAGTCTTGCATGTGCTGGTGGTGAATGGAAAGTCTCCCGGAGGCCAGATGACTAGGTACCTGAGGTATAGTAGCTCGATGATCGACGGCCGGGTCTTTCAGCTATCCAGGGACCCTATACCCGGCGCTGGCAAATAGTTTGATAAGTGAATCCGTGGCGGAGAATTATGTGCATGTTGATGGAACTCGGTGCCGACTGTCACAGGTGGCCAGAGAGCTGTGGGTTGGCGAGAAAATGTTGGCGGCGGGAATCCTTCGAGACGCAATGGCGCGCATGTTTCGCATCGGCGCAAATCCCCGTCGAGCCTGCGCCGTCTTTGTTCATGCAAAGTGACGCATTGGGGCTGCGATGCGCGTCCTTGATTGGCCCACGCACGCGACGCCTCGGATAGACTTTGGTTGCGGCATCGCCTGTCAAGTGGAATGCTGTGGTAGGATCCCTGGGTCGTGGCATGTCTGCAATCATGATTCATCAAACTTTAAGTTACTTCTGAAGTGTCACGAATTATATTTCTTCATGGAGAAATGGACGATGCGATGGACTCCATGTCATGACCTCTATCGACATTCAGCTACTGACTAGAACAGGCAATGATAAAATCCGTCTTGGAATCCGTCTCTTTTACTTCGTAGAACGAGATAGTGTGTTTTAGGCCGCATCTGAATTCGCTTCATCACCCGCATCAGCACAGAAGCTGTTCTGTTGCTAATTTTGAAGCCGGACTCGCTGTTAAGGCCAGTCTTGAATCTGCGCAAGCGGTTTGAGCAGTCGTGTGTGCGGCACCAGGCATTCCAAGGAAATACCTTTTACTTCGTTGTTACAACAATGGTATTGCGACATCCAGATTCTGACTCTTCGCAAATACTTGGCACGTCACTGTCTTTGAGCCGAGCTCGACACGAGTAATAGCAGCTTTGCTTTTGCCCGTTCACGGAGCCTCTCATGTCTTCTGTTTCTTCTTTTCTGGCGCCTCATCGTCATCCTCATCGTCACTCAGCTCCGCATAGATCGTCTTGGGTTGCGTTTCCTTCCACGCATTCGTGAACATGGGATCGTTTTTCGCCTTATCCGCATACTTCAGCAACGCTTCCCGCGGGTCTTCATCACGCATCGAACTCAAGGGTATGTTCTGCATAATGTGCTTTTCGTCCGGGTTATTCTTTGCGAACGGTGTTGTCTGTGGGATGTGCGGCCGTCTGGGATCTCGCGACTTGCCTGAGTACGTAAGTCCGACAGTCGGATGCCGAGCTGCGAAACTTCCAGGTGGTGCGCGGCCTGCTCCTGGAGTAATGATGCTTTCGCCCGAGATGCCTTGACTAAGGTCCATGGTAAGATTGGGATCATCGTCAATATGCCGCCTTTTGGGCGCCTTTGACATGACCAGTTTCGCACCCCCTGTGGAAAGATTTGGATTGTACAGGACATGAGTCTCGGCATTGGCTGAACCGGTGATTATTTGGTTCAACTTCTCGTGCCAGAGCACAGTAATGAGGGGCGAACCCGGCGTGACGGGCGTCACTAGCTCTGCTTTGAGTGTTGCCGGGTTCAAAATGTGCAGAGACCCTTCTTCAGATCCTGTAATGATGTTTGAGCCTGTGGGTGAAAACCGAATATTCGTAGTCGGATATCGCAACATAGTTGATTGATGAGTGACTGTATTTAGAGGCTCTTTAAACTTTCGAGTATCCCAGAGTTTGATGCGGTTATCACCCCCTCTTGTCACAATCAATCTCCCATCTGGGCTGATGTCGAGGCCGCCAGTCCAGGTACCTTCGTAATGAGCGCCCCGTATTTCTCCCGCTGGCCGGTGAAACGGTCCATTGCCGCTCCACATCACCAAGCTTCCGTCTATGGCAGCCGACACAAGAAGGTTGCTGCCTCCCTGTTTCGGCGAACCCCACGCAACAGTCGTCATCCTCGTCCTACCTGCCGATCCAGCTGCCCTTGACTTGTGAACAATGACATCTTTTTGAGACCGCTGATCATTGACATCCCATATTCGCAATGTGCTATCAGTACCCGCCGTAACACACTGACTCGGGTCGGTAGGGTGCCATATACCCGCGCTGATTTCCGAAATATGGCCTTTTGTATTGTGCATATCTCGCAAGTACATATCACCCTTGACGAATTGCGTCTCCATTTCGCCATCGCGGGTAAATATTTTGGCTTGGGGGAGCGCAGTAATGACCAGGACCTGGCTGGGCGACAGTGGGTTGAATGCGACTTGGTGGACAGGATGGGTCTCGTTGTTGCCAGAGTGCTTGGTCGCAGTTGGATCGACGGACTTGAAAGCTCGAACTGTCGTGGGTGTCCACGAGGCAAAATCGTGGAGTTTCATAGTGCAATCGCTTGAGCCTGTAATCATCCGAGTGCCTGAAGGATCCACTGTGACTGTTGTGACAGCGCGTTCGTGGGTTTTGACGAGAAGCTCGTGGGACACCGGAAATTCGTCCTCTTCCTCACCGTCGTCATCGTCGTCTTCGCTGCCGTTGCTGTCTTCGCTGCCGTCATCATCGCTATTGCTGGAGCCGTCGACATTTCTCCTCTCCGCAGTATCGGTAGGTTTTCTTTTGCTCTGGTCGATTTGGGCCTCAATGTTGGCTTCTTTAGACTTTTTCCCAAAGGCGGAGACACCAAGATAGTTGCGCAAAGCTTCATCGTCTGCCGAAAAACTTTCCTCGTCCATACCCGCAAATGGCTCAGGCGTTGTGCATGATTTGGTAGTTCACAACTGAAACTCTGGAAGCTGGAGCAATTGCGTCATTGCGCATGGACAGGACATCCCTGTCCATACCGACTCTTTTGACTCCTTTTCTGAAGACTGAGAATAATCCGCTGGCGAGACTATGGACACCGTCTCGTTACTCGCTGCATTGGAAATTAATATGTGCGATATCGGATGTACAGTCTACAGCTTTGCGACATTCCCTTTACATCGTACTTTCATGAAGATCATTGTCTGGACGGCATTAACTCATGCATGTTTCCACAGCACGCAACAAATTGCGTTAACGGCAACAAAGCTCAAGGCTCAGCTGGCCAGGATGATTGGGCCACATCGCGAGCGCTCGCGGAGCACCTTGTCGATGACTGTGTTCCCTCCGTAGGGCTTTATGAAGGCTCTCCTCTATTCAATATTCGCACGCTGACGTTGCCCAATGCACCCGGCAATGACCAGGTGCTCGCGAAATTGAGGCATGCAAGGCTGAACTCCTGAGCCAATCATCTGTGTATCTCTTATGAGGCCTATTTTCGGCCCGGCCCATATCCAACCAATGCAACACAAGGTTAGCACGGACTAATTAGGTATATCGGTTTTCTAGTTCAGCCTTGCAATATATTAGGAAGATGGCGTTGCCACGTCCATATTCGCTAGTACTCTCGCTGCCCTCTCGTGAAGAGTCTGCTGCCACCGACACGTCGAGAGCGTTTGACTCCCAGTAACCATGAGTCTGTGGAAGGAAGCTTGCGACATCTTGATCCAGCGACTGTGGGAGCATGGTGAAGATCGTAAGGCCATCGATCAGTTCCTCCAAGACAAAATTTCTGTAGAAGATGCAGAACGAAGCGCCGAGGACCTCCGCAATGACAGTGATCACAAGTACGGAATCAATGAGAGCCGTGGCAAGGGCGTATCTGGAAAATGAATCCGCAGAATAATCTTGACAAATTCACTTCATCTGGAGATGTTGCCATGACCGCAGCTCCGGAGTCGGTTGGTCTGGCATAGTTCGCCGTTAGATAAGTCCTTGGCGCGATTCAGAATGATTACAAGTTATATGGCATTTTCAATACCGCTCTGAACGATATCACAGAGATGATGGTACTCGTCCGTACCTATGACAAGATGTACGATGGCCAGGCCGTGAAGGGCGATGGAAGTATTTACGATGAGCTGATAAAAGGCATCCGCGAGCTCTACACATCCATCCTTGATTTTCCCTTTGCGGTCAAAAAGCACATCACAGCAGGCAAGCGCTCAAAGATTGCACACGTTCTGAATGACATCGTAGGCGCGTTGAACAGAGAATTTTCAGATAAGATAGAGACCATCCAAATCCAGAAGACGAAGGTTGTTGAATATTCTGAAGCGGCTTTCAAAAAAAAAAAAAAAGACTACCGATGAACTGGGTAGCGTCTCTGGAGAATTGGTCGCGATTCAGAACACGATGCTCGAAGTCTACCACTACCATCAACAGTCATCGAATGAGTGGAGGGAGGTCCTCGGTGAGCCCAAGGCATCCAAAGTCACCAGCCACCGCGACCTCGCCGTTACAGAGTATGAAAAGAACATGAACGTCCTTGTTCCACGGTTAGACGGGTCTGAAGCTAGTTTACAAGCCCACATTAAGGAGCATCAGACTGGCACATGTGATTGGATCCATGATTTACCAAAGTTCTACTCTTGGCGCGAATCTGAGAAGAGCGCGATACTTTGTGTGACCGGGGAACCAAGTGAAGGCAAATCTGTGCTCGGAAGTTTTATTTGGGAGCACTTGCAGCAGAAGACGAATGTGAAGGATCATGTTCAATACGTGACGTTGGCTATCGAGTCGGCAGAGGATGGGGAGAACGCGCTCGACCGCATCGATAAAACTATCATCCGGGATGTCTACCGCCACGCGCTTGACGATACCGATAACGATCTTCTTCTACAGAAATGCAATCAACTCTTCTTGCATTCGAAGCAGCTGAGGAACAGAGACAACCTGAGCCAATCGAGAGCTGTAGCAGGCAGCCGTAATACAACCGATGACTGTACTCCGGACCTCTTGGATGTATATCCTGGACTTTTGGATATAATGCAAAAGCAAAGCTTTCTGATCCTTGATACTGTTGATGGCTTTTCGAAAGCCGATCAAAATATTCTAGCCGAACGGCTCATCAAATTGAAAGATGTTTCCAGCCCAAAAATACGTGTTCTTCTTTTGTATCGCTCATCAAGCGATATGCGTACGAAGATGGATGAAAGCAGTGTGCCGGAGATAAATATAGAAGATCACAATGGTGATGATATCAGAGCCGTGATTACTTCAGGCCTTCAAAAGGCACCCGATTTGTCTCAGACCGAACAAGTCGAGATCGAAGCCGCGATTGTGCAAATGACGGGACGTCGTATACGATACATCACACAGGTTGCCATTCCATTCCTTCAGACAATACTTCGGCGACCGATTTCTGAATGGCTAGCGGACCTTCCTGCGAACGTGAACGAAAAGTACCATCAACACCTTATTCAGTTAGCACCAGGGTGTCGACCGCTCTTGCAAACAGCTATGGCCTAGACTCTGGCTGCGCAGACGCCACTCCATGCCGAGGAGATCATGGATGCATACTCACGCATCTATTTGGATAACGATGCAAGCGAGAGGCAATCCTGAGATACAGTGGACGTGGATTTATACCGAAAGCAGATACGCATAGCTAGAGGTCCGTTTCTCGAAATCCGTGATCATCGATATGTCGTGCTACAAGATGCGCAAGCAATACCAAGCTTTTGCAGCACGATGCATGAAACATCAAACGATGCAAAGGACGAACAGCCAACGTGTGCGAAGTGCAAGGTCTTTATCTCACCCGCTACCAGAATCGCCATATCAGAAAAAAAGGACTGTCTTTCCCTTGCTATAATGTGCTGTAAGTAAAAGCCCATTGTAGTCAACATTAGCTCACACGTTAAGTAAAACACTTGAACTCCCCGGTCTTCCAGTCTCGATTCTTCTCCCAATCGCTGACTGAGGCGAACAACCGTGCGGAAGCAAAACAAGCAGGCACGGAGAAAACTGATACTATCTCCCAGACTGAGGAAGTGGCAGCGAATGAGGAGACCAATTCATCCGCCGATGATCTATTGTCGGCTGACTCGGACCAAAATCAAGACATAGGCTCTCAAGTTGAGGAATATACCCAGGATCAAATAGCCCAAGACGGTGTAGCATCCGAGCCAGAGGAAGAAAAAGATAATGAAAAGGAGCAAGATGATGACGACTCAGTATTCTCAGAACAAGACGAGGACCTCGATCCACCTATTGATGATGGAGCATGGCCCCTCAATGAATATCAGCGCATTCGCTACGAGATAGAGAATTGGTACTTGCACGTACGGGAAGCCGAGCGCTTGTGGACGGCAAGCAAAAGGAATACAAATCCAGAATGGCAAGTACTTCTGGATGAGATGGAAAGATTTTTCCTTCAAGAGCCGGTGGCGTTCGAGGCATGGAAATTAAAATACATACCTTACTCCCGAGAGCAATGGAAGCCTCTTCTGTTTGCAGCCCAATATGGCCTGTTAAGCCTGGCTGAGCTTTTAACCGACAAAGGAGCCAAGGCAATGGATCTCACTTCAGAAGGCTATCGCGCTCTGCACATCGCGTCCGAAGCCCCAAATCAGCTTGGGATGCTGAAATTGCTACTTCACCATGAAGGAGATCCTAATTTCGAAGGGTCAAAGATCCCTCCTTTCCACTATTGGCTTGCTTTCACTGCCGATTCCATGTGTGTGCAGGAGCTCTTGCGCAGCGGAGCGTCATGCATAACGGCGATTAAGTACGGATGGACCGCTCTGCGCTACTGTGCTCAATTTGGGTCTGATCGGAACATTTTAGAGCTCCTACTAGACCACGTCGATGCCGACGGCAAGCAAGTGGATATCAACGTCAAGGACAGCGAGAGCGAAATTCCCTTGCATAAGCTTTTCTCTCGGAAGGATATTCCGATGGAAGTGCTGAAGTGCTTCATTGATCGTGGCGCTGATATGAACATTGACAGCAAAACTTCAGAGCGGCCGCTGTTCAAGGCTGCATTCTACGGCGAGAACGAGGCTGTTGAAGCCATTGTGGATCGCGTGACAGATATAGACGATGATAATGACCGGAGCCGCACAGCATTGCATAGAGCTGCCTGGATGGGGCAGGAACAGACCGTGGAATTGCTCATAAAGCACAATGCTAATGTAAATCTTCGGGACAAACACAATCGGACGCCACTATTGTTCGCATGTCTTAACCAAAGGCGTTGGTTCTCGCAAGAAGGTGGCGCCCAGGCAACAGCAGAATTGCTGGTCCAGGAACAGATAAACCAAGGAGCGTCATTTGAAGATACTAACCCTAGTACCTTTGGTGGCCGCACACCGCTTCGCGAAGCCACTGGTCGAGGATTCGTAAAGGTTGTGACTTCGATATTGGATAGAATGACACCTGAGAATAAGGACTGGATCAATAGGCAAGACTTCCGAAAAGGCCGCTGCCCACTCCACGCAGCTGCGGCTCATGGTCGGGGAGACGTGGTAGCCCTCCTTCTTGAACGTGGTGCTGACCCAAAACTGCGTGCTGGTGTTGATGGGAAAGGAATAAGCAGTCTCGAACTATGCATCGACTGTTGGGCCAATTTTGGATTGCAACGCTACCAAAGCGCCATAGTGCACCTCATCGACGTCGAGAAAGAGGAGGCGGAGGCCAACAAGCTTCTTCTAACAACAGCAGCTATCAATGGAAGTTTTGCGGTTCCAGAAAAACTTGCCGACATAGGTGCAAACCTAGACCTACCAGACCCGTACGACTGGATTCCTGGTCAGCTCGCAAGGCAATTTGGCCACTCGAAGGCGGTGGAATTTATTAGAGACACTCGCACGCCAAGCAATACGCCCGACGCGATGGATACTTGAGGATGGGCCCAAGAACATCACAATCAGCGATGATGGGCTACAAGTCTCTTATCAAGCTGGTCCACGATTCATTGCAATAGCCGACCATCCTGTACCAGCAGGACTCGCACAGTATTATTATGAAGTCGAAATCTTGGACCCCGAGGCTGGCGAAAAGCTCGTTAAGTCTCAACCAATGATTGACCAACAAGACTGACGCGGAGCTTCAGCTACAACAACTTCGGGCATACAAGAGGCCGCTATTGTTGGGCTCGGCTTCTGCACCTCACCTGCAAAGACGATGGAATTTCCTGGGTGGGCGCCAAAGACTACTGCTCCCAACGCACACTCATGAGCATATCATGCCGACGATGGAGGGGTTTTCGGTTCGGATAACCGTCAGACACGATACGGACCACATTATGGCCCGAGCGACGTCGTTGGGTGCGGCCTGGATTTTGAGGATCAGAAGATTTTCTTCACTCGGAATGGAGAGGAGCTTAGTGAGTTATCATCTCCGTCTTCAATACATGGTGATACCCGATCATGGAATACAAGCTGACCGAGGTTAGCGGAATATTATTTCGAACAAATGAATGGACGCGTCTTCCCCGTACTCGGTCTCGAGCATACAATGCAGTTGCGCACCAATTTTGGTACGAGTGGAGGGCCCGATTTTAAATGGCGCGGAAGAGAGGCAAATTTGATGGAGACAAATATTGCTAGTACGGCTCCGTAGTATGTCTTTACGAACGCTGTTCCTCCAGGGCTTCCATCCGTTATTTTATCCTTATTGTAATGACAGGCTGTCTAAGAATTGAATACCTCCGATGTCCTCTTTCGGAAAGCCGCAAATTCCATGAAAGCTGCTGATGCAGCGATCGATATTATCTATCCTACTTGCGTACCTTTTCGTACTTCCTGAAAGTGAGAAAACCAGTTTCCGATGAGACCAGTAACCACTCTACCCTCATAACATCATTAAAGGCGGCTTCTTTTGTTATCACCTATTGGATCCATAACTTTCGCTCAATTTAGAATAGGCAGATGGTTCTTCCTAAATCATCCTCGTCCCTCCTGTGAATCCATCATCTCTGTCACAAATTGAAAACCGAATCTGACGACGAAAGCGGTGGAACTTGGGGATGGCAAGTCATTTGGGCGGCCCCGGAGGTCCACCTGGTGGGAGTTTGGGACTGTACTTGCTAAGCTTCCGAATCCTAGCTCCAAAGATATAGAAAAGGATGGGAACGGGGAAAAGAGCAAGGGCGAGGAAGCCAAGCAACGATGTTGCCCATGCTACGCCAAGACGATGATACATGGCCCCCGCAAACCTAGTAGCGAGGTAATGAATCAGCAATCGTGCAGATAATCTTGACTAGACTACAAGGCAACACTTACATCGGAAAGCCAGCCCCAAGCCACGAGCGGACAAATGTATTTCCTGCGATTGCCGAGTTGGCATTCATGAGATATACATCGATGATGTAATTGAGTCCTTGCAAGAAAATCAACAGAATGCCTACATGTAAGTGGTCAGTAATTTTCACATCAAAGAAATGCACATTTTGGTCGAAGCTGATGCTCACCCATTCCAATAGGGGCCCCGGCGATGATTTGAGGCCAAGGAGTGATCTTCGGAGATGAAGTCCATGCGTACCAAAACAAGCCAATTGGAAGAAAGCCACCCCCAATCATCATCGGTATGAGTCGCTCCTCGGGTGCCGCACGGCCATGTTCCTTGACAATTCTTGCATAGCGGGTTATCGTAAAATAGTAGATGACTAGCGCACCACAGACGACGCCACACATGACGGCGATGAATGGAAGTGACCCGAGGCCAATCGACCAGCCACGTAGCGCTTGGAAGGAAATCGGATATGCTTCAAAGAACAAGTACAAGATGCCCTGTTCTTGTCAGCAACCTAACTTGGCAAACTCAATCGGATTCCTCACATAGATGAAGCTCATATAGATCGTTATCAACAGCAGGATCGGCTCCTTCACCAGCATTATCAACGGCTTGGCCAGGTATCTTTCTCCAATCTGCTTCAGATCAACCTTCTGCTCATCATGTGCAGCATAGAGCGCCTGGTTCCCTGTCTCACCCCTCCTCTTTCTCGCCCGTTGCTGCAACAACACCGGTGCAAAACTCTCCGGATACACGACAAACCCCAGCGCCCCAAAGAAACCCGTGAGAATCAGCGTGATCCAGCTCGTCCATCGCCACCCCAACGCGCGGTTCTCCGTCAGGAACCCGCCCACGATCGGACCCATGGTCGGGCCGAGGAAGGTGGCGCTGGAGAAGATGGCGACGGCGACGCCGCGGTCGACGGGGTTCCAGAAGTCGGCCAGGGCGCCGCCGACGATGGTGAGCGGAGCGGAGCCGAAGATGCCGGCGAGGAAGCGGCTGGTGAAGAGGGTAGCGAGGTTGCGGGCGAGGGCGGCGGGGATTTGGAAGATGGCGAAGAGGAAGATGCCGGTGAATAGAGGGGGTCGGCGGCCGTAGAGCTCGGAGAGAGGACCCCAGAGGATGGGGCTGTATAATTGTTAATGGATTTGTGGATTGGGGGAGCAGAACATCGAGATAAGAGGCAAAGAGAATGGGATAATATGGTCATGCGTACCCAAAAGCAAAGCCCAGGACGAAAATTGCAGTGCCGAGGACCATGGTTTCAAAAGAGGCATGGAAGTGCCGTGCTGCGGCAGGAGTGGCAGCGCTGAAAATCGAAGAGGCGAAGGTCACGCAGAAAGTCATGAAGCCAAGCGCAAATGTACAAGCCCATTTCTTCGATCGCGGCCAGTTCATCGGGTTCTCCTGTCAACAATGGTGAGCTCTATTCGAACCGTCGCGAGAATCTTGCGTAATTTAGATGCCTTACTGGATCTTGAGTTCCATCCCAAACGACAAGGTTAGCATCGTTGGGCGGACCGGCACAGGGAAGCCGTGAGGCCTTGATTTCTTGTTTCTCGATGTCCGTCCCCACTACCTCTTGCTTATCGTCTCTGTATTCGACAGGGTTGTCCAAATGATAGACAGAGAGCGTGGTGACATTCTGCGAGTCTCGCTGTTGCGACATGGAAGACAGATGTAATAATCGATGTAGAGCCAAACGGCTCATAAAGCTATTTCGAGACGAAGTACGGCTGTGATGTTGGGGAAGTTCCGCACCTGCAAGGCCGAGAGCGCATAAATGACGTTGGTCTTGCAAGGTCGGGCTTGAAGATCGATTAGCAGAACTTTGTCCCGAAAGCTCCTGTTCAGAGTCAAGAGTCTTGGTACTATCCCTTCGTGATGAGGCCAAGGGCTCATTGTGGTCGATGCCAATGTGCTCGCTGCTTGTCGGTGGGTAAATTGACTCAAGGATGCTAAGTGGTCTACTCGATCGAGGACCGTATTCCTGGTAGGTGGTATTAGCCTGATGATCCATTCCAAGAGCCTCATGGTCATCTGTCGAATTCTCTATGGGCGCTTGTGCAATCTGATCATGGTTCATAGTCATAACTTGGATCTGGAAGACCAGATGTTCGATGCAGGTGCCCTGTTAGAACTGGCAGGCAGTCTCTTTAAGTACTACAAGAGCTAAAAAGCATTAAGAAAAGCTCGACTTTTTCCACATCTCTAGATCCGGAACGCCTCATATGGAGGTAACGCCAAAAGCGTTCATTTTCTGCAGAGACAAGGTTGTAGGCCGTCTGCAACACCAGACCATCCTCGCGTCCGGGCCAAGAGAAGCTTGCTTGAACTTTGATGCAAGCATGTCACGACATTTTGATACGCGCAAGTCGGTTCGACGTCCGTGGGGCACTTCATCCACATTTTCCGGGACGAAGCGGTTGAATCAATGCCTGATAGACAGTTCGACCCATGAAACATAAGATACTCTGCCAAGATTACGGCCAATCGCTGGTGATGCAAAAGAAACGCAAGAACTCAAATTGTTGAAGTGATGACAAGATGATCTGCAGAAGAAAATTGGAGACACCCACCTCCCTACGGACAGCGGATACGCACGTCTGACGCGAGCCGGCTGTAGGTCTCAACCGTCCCAAGTCTCGAGATGACAGAGGGCATCTTGACTGGATAGAGGTAATATTTGTGTGACAGCCAATTCTGAATTGGTGTCTGATTCTCTATACACGGATCAGAGCAACCAAGTCAACCGTCTTCCCTTTGCATATGCGCGTTTTGAAAAGGAATTCACTGAGCATGATCGGCACACGTCGGAATCGGCTCCACTGGCTTCTGCGCAAGAGGGTTTTAGGGGTTCACGGAGCTGGATCCAAAGATATGGCCTGGAGATGAGACGCGGCTGAACGCCCAGGGCGGATGCATAGAGTTCAAAGCTGTTTAGGCGCTATTCTGGTCAGGAGTGAAATGCCATGGACAAAGTCGTAGGGCTGGTTCCAATGATATGAGCTTGGTGGACTTAGAGTACACCCACTTCTGGGCTTGCACGATCAGCCAGCTTCCGTCTCGTCAGAATTCTTTGCTTTTCATGCCTTGGTCTCTCGCTGTGTATCTGGATGGTCGGACTTGAGTCTCGGCAACTATCCAACCTTTCCTGAAGCCACATTTTACGTGCTTGAAAGTACCTGCATATACGGGGTGCTTCCGTACCGGGTAAGAGAAACAGATGATCAAGCCACAATACCCACTAGTATTTCACTGTGATGGCATAGTTTGAGACTTCCAGACATACATTTGGTCTTGTTGCACACTAGTCAGTACATTTTCTGGTATGGAATCGCAAATAGTCTCTCAAGAGGAACTTGGTTGCAAAGTTCTTCACTTGGCAGTGCTCGACTACCAATTCCGAAGAAGGACCGAACATGACAATTTGCATCACCCCGCGTAAGGTACCGTATTCTGCAATGCCATCAGTTGGGGGGTAGTTTCAACTCCTCATCTGTGACTGGAAACGCCATTTCCAGGGGAGAGCGAATGGGTGCTGCAAAAATGACCAACCCATACCCACATTACCCGATGGTAGAGGAAATGGTGGTTACCTTAGTATGGGTCTCCAGGTCAAGCTCGCCGCATCAAACTCCGCACCAACCAAAGCAGAGTCTTTTATCATTGAGTTACGGGCTGCAATCAATGTTGCAATCTGTTGTGTTGAACTTTTGATAAACATCCTCAATGATCTCAAAGCACATGTGAAACATGCGGGAAACTTGGAGCCAGAGGAAGAATCCAAATTCAACTGAACTTCCACTGTACTCAAATCAGACAGTCTTTGATGTGCATCTGCTTCAGGTTATCCCTACAACCGCTATGGATGCATCCACAGCGCTCTGCTGTTCTTTCTCTCGATTCTACATTTCTATGACACCCCATAGTGGCTGCTAGTAATAGGTCTCGCGAGTCCATTGGGCATTGCCTCCAAATCCACGAAGACCGCACACATCGAATGTCTCAAACTTGAGTCCGCTAGAATTTGATGCCATGCTCTAACCTTTTCTCCCTTTCCTTTGCCCCCTTTCCCCCCTTCCTCTACCCCTTCCTTCTCCTATCTAAACCTTCACCTGCCCCTCAAAACAACACCCCCTTCGTACTCGGCAC